>CAJNOI010000001.1:1180976-1219883 GCA_905250115.1 Adineta steineri | reverse complement strand
GATGGTGAAGCTAAACATGAAACATTATGTATAAGATTTAAATCGGGTGATGTAGCGAAAAGATTTGTTAAACAATTTAATGAAGCCAAACAAGCCAATGCTAATGGTCAGCAGTAAATATCAAGGAAAAAAAATTTAATAAAACATTTTCTGTTGTTCTTATTCTAAATTGATATTCATTATATATGTGTGTGTCTGTGTGTACCTCTTTTTTTTCTATTATTGATCATTTTTCTTTTCTGTTCTGAATGCTTTATTTCCTTCTTCTCCTTGTGCTTGTGTGTGTGTATGCGTGTGTGTGTGTGTGTATCGGATATTATTGTTAAGTTGAAAAACTCTTGAAAAAAAAGATGGTAACATTAAATGAAGACACAATCAAAAACTAAACATTCATTTATATAGATATGCATAAGAAAATTGATTATAGTAACAGATGATAATTATGTGAGACAGATTTTTTACCATAAGGTAAGTCAGACTGACACTATTAAAAGTCAATGATTCGTCGCTTTCCTTGAAAGTTATAATGATTTTTTGGTTGAAAATCATTTGTATTCTATGTTTATCTGGCATTAGTATCTTTACTATTACTTCCATTATCAGCATCTCATAAGAATGACACCAGAATCAAACAGCAATCACATACAATATGCTTCCTACAGATTGACGGTCTATTCCTGTTGTGTATAAAAATCCGATTGGTATCTAAAGATTTTCTTTTCCTTTATACATACTACCCCAAAGTCTTATAATTGTGGTTACAAGCAAAAATAAGAATGTTACTTCTCACATGCATTTTTTGTTCTTTCTTCTTTTTTTCTCATGGACATGCGTATATACATGCAGCTGCCGAACAACCCCAACCAGCCTAGTACAGAAACAATAATAATAATAATAATAACAACAACAACAACGAGAAATATATGAAAAAGATTATGTGGTTCTGCGCTCTGATTGCTGTCGTCAATATGATGCGACAAAGCAAAGGAAGAAGAAAGAGTACAGTATTGATGAAAAAAACCTTGAAGTAGGTCTCCTACAGAGAGAGAGATCCAATAACAATATTTTGTTTGGTGTGTTTTGAGATATGAAATGACAGTAATTTATTGTAGATAAATCTTTCATACATATATAGGTTTTGTTAAATATGTTTACACTTGACTGCGTATATTATTATAGATCATCGGAAAAAAAATGGATATTCAGCTTGAATAGATAATATATCGTTCAGTAACATATGGTCAATAATGGTTTATTGTATATGGAAGCAACAAATCAGGATAAAACAAAAAAGAATATTTTTGTCTTTTCTTGTTCCCCACCAGCGCGATGACGTAAAGAAAAAAAGAAACGATAAGAATACAGAAAAGCACAAATTATCACAGAAAAATATCAGCTAAGTCTGTTTGGATGCATCTATTACTGGTACTTATACATATATCTGTTTCTCGTTTGCTCGTCTTTTTTTTTCTTTTTTTCTTTTTCTCTCTGTCTTCTAAGAAAAACCACAGCATCATTATTATTACTATCATGGCTATCGTTTCCATCAACATCATTTCTTCTGATATGTTTATTGAGAATTTACTTGATATGTTCGTTCTAGCTCCTTTTTCTCTTTTTTCTCTATTCTTTTTTATTTATTTATTCCATCTTGCGTCTTCTGCAATCGAACTTTAGCAGCCGCGCCAGGTTATTAAGTTGTTGTTTTTCTTTTTATTATTGGTATTGGTATCGACTATAATGATTGTATTAACCATTTTGCCCTTCATTTTCGTCTGTTGATAAAATTGGAGAAAACGAACCTTATATAGTACAAATTTACAATCTAAAAACTTACGGTCATGTCAATCCAACTGGCATATCTAAACTACAGAAATATTCTATTTTATATCTTCTTCTATATTCTATTTTTCTTTTGTAGATCATCCTCCTAAGCAAGTTTTCAACACCTTCGTCGTTATCGTCGTACACAACAAGAGAGAAGAATAGAAGCGCGACAGATTTACACTTCCCCTCCTGCTCAGGTTAGATTTGACATTCAATTTTATTATTTTTAATCTAAAAAACGTCTGTTTCATTTTAATGACATCTTCATTAACTACTTTTATATCTATCTATATATGTGTATGTATTTGTTTAGTAATTGACTTGTTATTGTTAAAAATCAATCACAATGCATCTTAACTGGTTATTCATCACTTGTTTGCTTGTCCTTTTGTCTGTTGCCTTGACAACGAGAACAGTCGATGCTAGCAAAAAATCAAAGGAGGAGAACGAAGAAGAGCAATCACGTTCAACAGATACCGATAGTGATACTGATACGGATTCAAACGATGATGATGATGACGATGACAAAAAAGGTAAGACTATCGACAAGTCATTTTTCTAATCTAGAAATAGAAAAAAACAAATTTCTATAATAACTTTAGTTAACTAACATTTTTTTTAATCTTCAAAAAAAACTAAGAATAAAAATAAACAAAAAGACAATTAGAAGATCGTATGAAGCAAATTTCTTTCTGCTTATTTTTCTTTTTTTCTTCTATTCAAATATATGTTATTGTGAGATCGTTCTTTTTTCTGTTTTGCCTGCTGATATTTCAGTAGTGTTTGTTCCACGTGAAAAAGCTTCGATTTTTCTCTCATACAATGAATGCGTACGACGAATGAATTGTGGTACATCACGCAAGGAGGAATGCAGCGAAGAATGTGCTGTTGGTAAGTAAACATCGAATAATTATATTGATATCATATTAAAACTATCAATATATATGTTTATTTATATAGGCAACACAGAAGAAGAAATGGAAGAGTATACTGAAATCTTCGAACATATTGAAGAATATCGATCAAATTCGAAGACATCATCAGTAAAAAAAACAAATAAAAAACAACAAGAATCATCATCTGACAGTGATAGTGATAGTGATGATAGCGATGATAATGGTGAAGAAAGTGATGATGGTGAAGATAGTGATGGTAATTCAACAGCATCAGATCTTGAGAGTGATGCTAGTAGTGAAGAAGAAGATGAAGATGAACCACCGGCTAAACACAAAAAAGCACAATCGTCTACAACAAAACAATCAACAAAACAATCATCAAAACAAACAACAAAAAAGAAATAAATTATTGAAAACAGCCTGTGTGAGAATGCTACCCGTTAATTTTTACCTATATCTAACCTAAATGTTCATTTTTTGTTAGACTAGAACATATTTATTTTATTTCTTCTTCTTCTTCATTTTTTGAGTTGCCAACTCAACAATCATAACCTCATTAACCTCTTGATGTGGTGGTGTCTTTCATTGTTGTACGTTGGTTTTTTTTTATATATCTATCTATTTTACTGATGGCAGCTTTATACGATCATTCTCTTACTCTCTCTATCTCTCTCTTTCTCAACTCACTAAATTGGATACAAAATGTCTTTGAAATATATACAAATATATCTCTTTATAAATTTATATTTAATTATTCAACTTATTAATTTTAGTTGTCTTCATCTCTCGTGATCGTGCTTCAATCTTTTTATCCTACAACGAATGCATGAGGAGGATGAACTGTGGTTCAACAAGACGCGAAGAATGCAGCGAAGAATGTGCAGGCGGTAAGACATTTTTGCATATATATATATATACTGTTTATGTATTACATTCATTTGTATGTATTTGATAGGCAATACGGAAGAAGAAATGGAAGAGTACGCTGAAATCTTTGAAAGTCTAGAAGATTATCGTACTGATGTAAAGAAGGGTAATC
Organism: Adineta steineri; assembly: GCA_905250115.1. Classification (NCBI taxonomy): domain Eukaryota; kingdom Metazoa; phylum Rotifera; class Eurotatoria; order Adinetida; family Adinetidae; genus Adineta; species Adineta steineri. Next base: position 1,216,121 of record CAJNOI010000001.1, on the reverse strand, counting down.
AACCAAAACGTAAAAATGAAGTTTCTGAGTCGGATACTGATTCTGATTCTGACTCAGACTCGGATACGGAATCGGATAGTACCAGTGACTCAGATTCTGATTCTGAATCAGACTCCGATTCAGACAGTGAATCGGATACAGACTCTGATACCGATGACGAAGAAGACGACGATAATGACGAAGAAAAAGAAGAAGAAAAAGAATCAGACAGTCGTTCAAAGAAGAAAACCAAGAACGTACGTTCAAACAAGCGTAGTAATCAAAAAGGTGGTAAATCAAAACGTCATAATTAAACAGTGACTTTTTTTTTGACTCTGAAATCCCACCTTTTTCTAGTATAAACGTTTATGTTTGCCATCAAAATTTTACCATGATCACACTCATTAATATCCTTTGATATTAATTCTATGCACACTTTTTATTCTTGCACACAACGCTTTCATGTCGTGACATATTAAAAAAAAAGAAAAAAGAGCATTTCATATACCTTTTTTTTTTCGTAAGACTTCTCTTTAAAAATTCATACAATTTTTTTTTGTGGCACATGTAGTTAGTTGCTTATTTTTTTTTTCCTTTATTTTTGTTTACATTTAATATCTGTTTCTGAGTGATAATATTTCTTTCGTTTATTTTTCTCTATTATGTTTTTATTCTGATTTTATATTTTCTTTTCTCATGCTTAGAAATTATAAAGTTTTTTGAAGTTCCCTAAAGTAGTAGTTAAAAAATGTCTAAAGGACATATTATTGTTCCTTTATTTAGATAATAGAAGACGAAGATAAAAAACATTGAAACCGTGAGAAAAAAGAAAAAAATCTAGTTCATCCTTCTTCATCAAATTGCTCTTCGCCCGGAATATCTAAACAAATAAGATAAATATAAAACAAAAGTTTACAATGCATTCATATAACTAACCATCATTCGCTTGTTGATTTTCATCATCTTCGTTTCCATCTGCTCCTTCACCACCTTCTGCATTAAATTCATCAGGATTATCACCATCTATTTTGATAATTATAAATTAATGATAAGCAATTAAAACAAATTCTACTTACCAGCAGCACCATGGGTTTTATGATGGCCATCTTGATCTATAAATAAAAATAATGAGTTTAAAAATGAAATAAAAATATAAAGAATGCAAAAGAAAGATAAAAATCATAGTATCAAACTCGTTTGAATATTTCTTTTCTACATGATATATATGAACATCAAGAGAGAAAAAAAATTAATAATAAAATTACCTTGTGTTCGACTTTCAGTTCGTTCATCATCTTGATCGTATGGTTCATCTTGTTGTGTTGCAGTTACATTACGTGCAATCCATTTATATTGTATTTGTGGTGGAGCTTCAGAATCTTCTTCATCGGCCTACAATTTAAATTTATTTAATCTATTAATTAATTTTCTAATATAAAATCACTTACAATTGATGTTATATGATAGTCTCCATTTTGTTGATATCCATTTTTAAATACGAATCTACCTTTACCTTTTGGCTACAAAAACAAAAGTAAATGTTTTTTTCTTTCGCTAATTACTTTACAAGTAAACTACTTACATAATTATCATTAAATTTACCAACATATCGATATTGATTAAAGTGCAGTTGGCCGGGACCTTGTCGTTTACCCTCCTTCCATGTTCCGACATATTGTGCTTCTATAAAATGTTTTAAAAATAATAAAAAAAACATTTTTTTTTTCGATATAAAACATACTTGTTGCTGCATAAGTATATGTTCCTTTTCCATGCCTTTGATGATTTTTCCATTCACCTTCATAAGTATCATTATTTGGATATGTATATGTACCTTGACCTTCACGAATATTTTCATTCCAATCACCATCATACTTTGAACCGTCTGGATAGTAGAATATACCTTTACCATGGCGTTTATTTTTCTGATATTCACCTATTTTAGTTTTTTGAAATAAAAATTCTGTAAAATTAACTAAATAAAACTAACCAATATAACGTGCAGTATTTGTGAATCGATAAGTTCCAGTGCCGCTTCGTTTTCCATTTTCATATTGACCTTCAAATGTATCTCCATTAGGTAATGTAGCTTTTCCAAAACCATGACGTTCATTTAATTCATTACGATCACCTTCATATGTCTTTGAAAAAATAATGATATAAGAAATATAAAGATAATACTAATCATACTCCTAAATTGTTCTCATTCTCTTCTTCACCAATTTCTTCTTCATCGTCGGACATTTTGCTTGAATAGGAGAATGGTTGTCGATGAAAAAATGAGTTTTAAAGACAATGATAAACATAGTTTCACATCAGCCATTAGCATCATAAATATACTTAACAACAAAAGGTGTTACCATGCTTACAATTAAACAAAGTGCATTCCTACATTTTCATCAATACATTTACATCAATAGAGGCTGCACCATAGAAAAAAATTTAAAAATGAAAGAATACGTAAAAAAAATGAAACTGATTATCAACTGGACAATAATCTGTTGTATGATTGAATGATTATTCTAAAATGTCAACGACCGTTAAAGTATTTTACTCGAATTTAAAAAAAACTAAATATATAAATTATTTTATTTTTAATCTTTTCTAAAGCCTTCTACGTTTCTTCCTGGCGGTATTACTAGTCTGAATAATAAAGATCTTGCATTAGCTCCACCATATATCTTCGTAATTATTCTATGCTGTCTTATATTAATTATCATTATATTGATTCTTATTCGAGAATGTCTAAAAGTAAAATATAATAAATTATAATGATTTCTTTAATTAATATATATTATATTTATAATTAAAGAATCGTGGTGTGTTAAAAAATTGTTGTGAGCAAAGAGGAAGTGGTATTCAATGTTTGGGTTGTCAAGAATGTTGTGTAGCATGTGCTGAAACATGTGATTGTTGTCATACAACATCTATTGAATCATGTTTAGATGCATGTTGTCCAAAACGAGGAGTAAATTTAAATAAAATTTGTAAAACAATTTTTTTTTGTCTTTTCAATACGTTTAGTCAATTGAATTTGCTGATCTTATTACATGTGAAGCATGCTGTTATGGCGAAGGTTGTGCTGTAAGTGAAAACTTCTATTTTATAGATAAGCAAAATATTGATTTGTATTTTAGTGTTGTGGTACTGTTTGTGTTTGCGCACCTAAAGATACTGAAACGGTCAATTGTTTATGTTGTGGTTGTAAACAACAATATCCTCAACAATATCCTCAACCACTTATCAACGACAGATAATTATCCATAAAAATATAAGATCTTTTTTTTCTTCCAGTATTTGAATGTGTTTAGCATTTTTTTTATATTAATCAAACATTACTATTAAAAATCTCATTTTGTTATTTGTTTTACTTCTGTATACATATAATTGATAGAATCAATTAGGATGCTTTTTTTCTATCTTTAGATAATCTTAATCATGACATCATCTATGGAAGATTATTTTCGAACTGCTTTAAGTAAAGAATTGGCAGTGTAAGTAAACAATAATTATCTTATTTAATGATTTTTAATTTCTTTAAGTGCACCACCGGAACGTGAGCATGAGCATTTATCATCAACTTCACGATTGTTGGAAAAACAACGTGAAGTCACAGAAGCGGAATCATTATTAACCAACCAGAAAGAAGTATTTTGTTATTATAAAAAGATAATTTATATTTCATTATTTATAGGAATTTAAATTAAAAATGCAAAGTTTAAAAATGCGTCGCGAGAAGCTTAATTCAAAAGAACATGAATTACGCGAAAGTTTAGCTAATTTCGAAAAATATATCAACGTAAGTAATTTATTTGTAAAAAAGGAATATGGAAAAGAAAATCTTTTTTTAGGAACTTGATTCCAAAAAAATGCGTGCACTTAAACGAGCTCATGATGAACGTGAACTTGCATCAGTAAAACAAAAAGATATTGAAAGATTACAAGCTGAAATCGATGAATTAAGACGAAAACGAGAAGAATTAACAACACGAAATGCTAAATATGGTGAACATAGTAAATATCTTGAAAAGGTATATCTTCCTATTTTCTAATAATTGATTGATTTATTCGTTATCGTTCAATTTTAGACTGTTGAATTAGCTGATGAATTTCAAGAAATTCGAGAATTAATCGATCGTTATACAACACTATATACGAATAAAGAAGTAAGAATTTCAATTTGATGTACAATTGAAAAAATATTCTATTTTGTTTTTATTCATTAGTCCTTATTAGAAATTCAAACTCAACGTGAAGAACAATTAGAAATGTTACGTCGAAAACGAGATGCATTTATGCAGGTTAATAAGATTTTATTGTCTAATATGATTAATTAATTTTGATCTGATTGATATATGTATAGAAAACGAGTAATGAAATTTTAACATTAAATAATCGTATTGGTGATTTACAACATCACCTTGAACAAGCGGAAATTGATGCAAGACGCGCTGAAAATGATTGGATTTTTATTCAATCGACTGCAGCTGAAAAAACATTACTACTTGGCAATGTTATCTTGTATATTTTCATTTTCATCTTCTTCTTATTATTTCTTATATTTTATTTTTTTCGTAGAGCTGTACGTAATTTATATCATCTTGTACTTCGTCAACAAAAAGTTGATAAAGATGAAAGTCAAGACATTATAGATCCAGTAAAAAGAGTTCGACAACAATTAGAAAAAGTAAAAAATCATTGTGAATATTTCAATTCATTCCATATTTGTTATTCTTAGGTTGAAATGTTTATTCACGATTTTACAGCTATCACACACGAAATGAAACGTGGTGATCAAGCGAAAGCTAGAATGAGTTAAATGTAGAATTTCTATTTATTTTGTACTGATATTTTGTCCTAATAAACTTCACCAAAGATATCTCTTAAATGCTCAATTCGAATTTATTCATTGAATGTTTTAAAACAATAAACTACTTTTACTTGTCATTATGAATATCATTGCTTGTTTCATATTACTCATTTTTTTCTTCCCAGTTACAACAACAGATTTGATGCATGTAATTTTTAAAATGATGATGCAATCTTTGGGAATAAAATAAGACACACATTAGAGATAGTAAAATTACATAGACAGAAAGAGTAACAATCTTCAATGAACGCCATCAAGTATATACTCATTGTTTCTACATCAATATGCTTACGTAAGAGACAAGATACAAACAAAACAGCATTTTCATTAGTCGTTAGAATCGAAGTAACAACAAGTATGTCAATTGACCTTTCTTTCCTTTTCTTCTCTCTTCCTCCTTTATATATGTTCATTGTATTACTATTGTAAAATATAAAAAAAAAAAAGAAGAGTTGTCTTTTCTTTTCACATCAAATCCATCAACCACTTATCATTGCATGCAATAGCAACGATGCAGGTGAGTGAAACCGGAAGGGTGTTATTTTATGACCTCGGAATTTGATAAAATAAGAGGCTGTTATATTATGTGATTGATATCAAAATTGATAACGCCACACGCACTTGTCTGACACCTTAATTTCTTTTTCTCTCTCACGATAAATATCTATATATGATCGTTGTTGAACAGCCGGCAGAGCTAGTTTTTTACACTTGTCAATCATCATGATCATTAGAAGAAGAAAAAAAAGTTGAGCGTTATAATTTAATGCTAATGTTGATCGCAACAGGTTTATGTTTTATTTTATCTACTTAATTGTTTTTATATTAGTATGAACGGTAGGTTATATTTCTTCTTTTTTTTCCTCTATTCTCAGGAGGTAACGTCTGTTGTCATTGAGTACTTGTTTGATCGCTACATGATATATAGAAATTACTACTATGATAAGCTTGGGTCAAATGTACGCATTTCTATACATATAGCGAATAGTATAGGTCAATTTCATTTGAGAACAAAAAAGAAATGTAATTATAGCATGATCATGGCAGGTGAAAGGTGTCAAATAGGTAGGACAAAAAAAAAGCATTTTGACAAGTGATCAAGTCAGGGCGTAAGTAGATGTGGTGTTAATTCATTGCGTGCATCATCATGAAATTCATTCATATATCTATATATCTATATATTGCATGTAGCCAATGATAACCGGATATCTCGTATACAGGATATTATATATCTATCTCTCTATCTATCTATATATATGTAGCACTATTTGTTTTGAGAGGTTGTTCATTCAAGTTTATTTTATATCTTTTCTATGACTCGTCAAAAATTGTTATGAAATGATGCGTACAATTATTCTATACGTGTTCTTGAGATTTCTATTGTAATAATTTAAGTAGAAAAAGAGACAGGGAAAGAAAATATGACACCATCTGAATGTTAATCAATGAGAACGTCATTTGATGAGTAGTAGTAGTAGAAGACATGATTTTAATCAGCCACATTGATAGTTATTACTTTCGTTTGATGTTGTTCAAGAGGCGAACTTATGTTCATGTCTTCGTCTCCATATCTAAGAATTGAATGGCGATTGATGATGACCCGTGAAACGACCTTTCATGGCTCATTCCACAGTAGAAGTTCAATTTTAATTGAAAAAAAATAATCCAACAATAATCGAACGATTGATTAATATGAAGAAGCCAGATATGAGTATATGCGATTGTAGTGCTTCTAATGGAAAACAACTCTAATTCTCCACCTTCTTCTTCTTCATTATTCTTCATTCTTATTGTTTATCAACACGTACTCTTCACTATTTGTAATGAGAGTCTGCATTTTTTCGTGTAATTAAACATTTGACAATATATATATGTATGTCTGTATGTATAAGATTTTGTCATGAAGAATTGGACCGCCGTTTTGTTTAACCTGTCTGTATGACCTTTATCAATTCATTGCTGTCTCATATGTCGTCTATTACTACTACTTGAAAGGGAGTAAGAAATTCAAGAACACACCCAAAGGTGCCAATCACCATTATTATCATCATCATTATCATCATAGTTTTAACTATTCATTACTTTTCTTACAGTCTATAATAATCAACAGAAGTTCTCATCTCTGTTGTCCCTCGAAGTGCCGCACTCTAATATATATATAGATGCATGTATGTATACTTATGACATTTTGTAAGACACCTCTTCATCAAGGTTTTTTATTCATTCTGTCTCTTTTTATCGTCATTCTGTCGACGATTGTGTGCGTATGTATAGATGGTGAAACAAAGATTCCACTTGTGTGTATGTTATGATACTTGCACACGCCTATACTCTCTTCATTCATTATGTAATCGCTTCACATGCACTATGTGTGCATCACGACCACCACTGTTGTTCTGTGAAGGACATTAACAATATGACTAATACAATCTTCTATTGTACTACATATAGTAATATATACACATCCTCGGAATTGGCGCGTCATGCTAGTGAGGTAACTGTTCACGCTTTCCATATATTGACCTTCACCATGCGATTTGTATATATTTTTTCTTTTTTCATTTTGGTTCATTATGTATGTGTGTCTATGAGAGAGAACGAGTGAATCTGTTTATCTAATCATGCTAGTCATAGTGTGCGTGTAATCATTTAGAATAACAATTGAAGAGAAAAAAAAAGTTGTTGATTTTCCACATGCAAATGAATATAAGTCTGTCATTCGTTAACGAGTGTTTATCTCAATCTGGCACCATCACATGACATATACATATATGAGCAAGAATAACTAACTGTTATTCTCATGAATAAATTAGAATGTTGAAATAGGCACCTGATACTCAATCATATAAATAAAATACGAAGCAAATTATCAAATTTCGATGAGAACGAACAACATATTCTTGTTTAGTCAGTCCTTCCAAAAAAAAAAAGCTATTAGCACCATTTTTCTCATTTTCTTTTGTGTCTACAAATAATTATTTCTCATCGAGTTATGAAAAGTATCCCATCACTAGGACACTTTCGCTTCAATTCATCGACGCGTGAATATACAATATGACACCTGTTCATGGCAAATTAATTAATCAGATAAAGAATAGAAAGAAACCTAGACAATTGCCTTATTATCCTGACTTGAGAATGATATATACATATTTTATATATAGTAGCATAAGACCAACACTACTCTTTAAAACATACTGAACTTGTTTCTAATCTGAACAGTTAATATTCTGATTGTACAATAAGAGAAAAAAAGAGTAAGAGAGAAAAAAAAGAAAGAATCAATCTTGTTGAACCTGCCCTCCGTGTATGCATATATGTATGTATATATGTATATACATGCATTGGCTCAGACGAAGGAAGGGAGGAGGAGGTTATGTGTGCAGATGCACAAACAACACTCGACTAGTGGGTTGTATCTGCTTGCCTGGCAAATAAATGAACGTAAAGCAGGAAATGTATGATGGATAGAGAAAAACGCTAGTGTGTATGTATGTATATGTCAGGTTAGATCAACGTTATATAATTAGAGAAAGAAAGAGTTCTCTGCGTTTTTTTTCCTTCGATTTTTTCTCTCTTCTTATAGTTTTTTTTTTCTTGTCCATAAGTCGACAATCGAGAAAGAAGATTTGTTCCTCTTATAAAGAAAAGAAAAGAATGAAGATGAACATCATATCTTGATGTATGTGGGTGAGTAAATGGGATCGATCGGATTAGCTTATTTTCATTCTTTTCTTCATTGTATACCAAACAAAAAGATTCATATAGACAGATTGTTTCAATGATGAGAACTTGATACTCAAGTATATATGTAAATCCGGTTTCATACTAGACGGATGTCCTTCTCCTTCATAAATATACATACATATAGATTCACATATATACTACGGCGTCGACTATTTCCTATTGTGTATACATATAGATCAGCTTCTCTCTAACCCTCTCACTCTTTTTTTCTAGATAGATAATATGTTCAGTTCACCAACATTATCTCGTTATAATAAACAACAATCAACTATTGACATGATGACGACGAAACATATTATTGATGAAAAATCTAAAACAATTGAACAATTAAAAACTATTATTGATGAATTAAATTTACGACATGAAAGAAAAGAACGTGAATTACTTAAACGTATTGGAATGTTGTATAATGATTTACAACAAAATAAAAAGAAAATGGCACATCTTATTTATAGACATCAACAACAAAAAAAGGTAAAATAATTACTTTCTTTCTTTCTTTCTTTCTTTTTTCTAAATGATATTTATTTGATAAGAAATATAAATGAAAATAAACAAGATATTTTAAAAGGATTAATTGAATGTATCCTTTGGGATTTAATTTTAGTTTAAGTTTAATTTATTTTGTTTATTTAACATAGACAGATTTAGCAAAGAAATGTGTAAATGATCATTTGTTGTTACAACAAAAAATAACACACACACACACAAATAAGAATAGTCGATAACTTTTATTTTATGATTCTTAATTTAAATAAGCTTTCTTAGTCAATATATATCTGTCTTGCAGACACATTCAAGCGTCAATCATCATATAAAAACCACATGTTTGTGTATTTATTCACTTTGAAATAATAATCAGATCGGCATTTTCTTCGCCGTTTACTTCTGAAAAGACACATGGCCTATCTAAAATGTTGTCTATAACTCAATTACAAACAATTGAACCATTCATTTCTATTCCTTTTGACATGATAGTGTTATGTAAATTGATCAGTTACACAAAAGAAAATTGAGAAGAAGAAGAAGAAGAAGATGAGAAAAAAAACCTTAAGAACAAGAGCTGGTTTCGATCAAAAAGTTAAGTGATAATTGAATGACAAGAAGTAAAAGGAAAAGAAAAGGTTTTAACACCTGATTTGATTGTAATCTCTTTTACATTTAATTGGTTTAGTCTGATGTCTATATATATGTGCGTAGTTGTTTTCCTTTATCAATGGGTGGTGATCGTTGTGAGTGTTGAACGATGGATCAGATCAACATTTATTCACTCTTATTTTTATTCGTTAATGATTTATGGACTATAATAAGAGATATTGATTCATATATAATCAGATAATTAATCTCTTTTCTATCACGGTGAGAACAATATAGATTATTGTTCTTCTAAGTGTGTTAGTTCGTCTACTTGACGATCGCTATTTTGTTTTTAATAAGATGCTTGTTGAAAACGAAACGAGAAAAAATATAATATCAAAATATCATCTCGAAGAAGCCATTGCTTCTTTTTATAATTTTATTAGATTCTCTTTTGTATGTGCCTGTCTAGGATTTATGATGAAGGATCATATAAAATGTACCTTCAGGCGGTCAGACAATCGCTCCTATACTAAAACAAAGACAGACGACGTCATTTTCTCTTTTGGGTTTCTTTGATGGATTAAAGTAGTAGAAGTGCTAAAGTATGATTATGCGAATAGTATTACCCGAGAAATTGTACAAAAGAATATCTCGAGGCATTCTTTTTTTTGGTAAACGTCAACTATTTTTATAATCAAATTTGAATAAAAAAATCATTCTCATTGTTTTTATTTGATAGACGAATAATGAGAGTAAATTATCACAAGACATTTCCATTCAAACTGATGAGAAGAATTTAATAACAATATGTCCAAATTGTTCAACTGAAATAATACAAACATCTCAATGCAATGTAATATAAAAATTCTTTCATTTCTTTTTGTCTATAATAAATAAATCTTGTCTTAATAGGATATAAATATTGTTCAATGTCTTAGTCAATTAAAATTACATGAACAAAATCAAGAACAGGTTTGTTTTAAATATACATAGAATTTTAATATATTGATTTGATTTTTTAGCAACCAAAATATTATACACTTCAATCTGAAGAAGATGTTGAATATATAGCTGCAACACCTCAACCAACTTTTAATCAATCTTTATCATCACCCACTCTATCTTCAACCGATCGATCATCTACAAGATCATCGTGTTCCCATCATCATTGTTCAACATCATCTACAAAACATAACGAAAGTAGTTCAAGTGCATATAATACAGCTGAAAGTTTACCAAGTAGTACATATTCGGATGAAATGGAATCACTTGAACGTGTTTTAAATGCTGCTTGTACAATGTATACAACACATGATAACCTTGAACATACAATAAAATTACAAGAAGAATTATTTCGACAACGTTTACGTTTACGTGGTATAACTGTTAATGACAATCTTAATGAATCATCATCAAGCGAACATTTATATGATAATATTGATGGTGAAACGAGTGATATAGAAAAACAAACAACAGTATATCGAAATCGTTTAATATCAAGTCATCGAAAGAAAACAAAACATAATCTTACTCTTAGTACAGATGATGATGAACAACAAGAGAAAGTCAAGGCAATAAAACAAAATAAAGTACGATTTATTGATCAACACCATTCAGTTAATAAACGTAAAACTGTCAAAACAACATCAAAAACTAATCTTATTAAATCACCTAATAATAAACGTTATCATTCAAATACACCGACAAATAAAAAACTATCATTACCATTATCATCAAATATGTTAACTGTAACTATTACTTAATATTTTGACTTCTTTTTTCTTTTCTTTTTCTATATGTTGTAAACGCCTTATTCCCTCTTCTATGAACGTATATAGAAAACATTTATTTAAATATATGTATTGTTTTACACATATCTTCGTTTTATTACAAATATGAATTCAATCGACGATCGATTATAATGTAGATAATGTCAATCTATCTTATACTAAATAAGAAGTCAATTAGATATACTTTTTATCTCTATTTTTATTGTGATGATGCACAATAGTAACTGTGAAAATGTTTGGTAATAAAGTTATAAAACAATCGGTTAATCATTCAAGTACTACCTTAGATGCACAATTCATAAATATGACAATGTTGAGAGCTATTTTCATAAGATATTTCTTATGAATGTCTTCAGGCAAACAAATTCAATGTATAGAATTTCTATAAATATTCTAATAAATCTTAATAATAATCAACATAAGAATCGTCGATATTTTCTATTTTACAATGAAGAAGAAAAAATGTTGTATGTTATTGTGTTATTATTAATTATTTGGTAATATTAGTATGTTATGAATCGTCTTACAAAACATGTAATAAGAAAATATATGATTAATTCTGAGAATAATTAAATGTCTTAGTCATATTGAGTGAATAGACAAACATATTATCTAATCAAACGGAGAAAGAATCTATTTTTGCATAGGAAAATGACAGATGGAAGAAAAAACAACTGACATAAACCTATATATAGACTTAGATGGAAGTATATAAATAAATCGTAGGCTACTCACTCTATTTGATCAGTCAAATATATAGTTTTTGTCTTTATGATTCCTAGTTGAGATCTTTCGTTATTTCTTAATGAATCTTCTTCATTATCATATTCTTATAATCGTTTGTCATCGCCATCAATGTTCGATAGTTTTAATAAATTGATGACAACAATATATCTACTTTGTTTTCATCGTTATCTGAGATCTGTACTGTTAATTCGAAAAAGAAATCAAGTATTATGAAACCTATCTGTACGTCAACAGTAACTTCCTCCCTAACGATATCAATAAAAACATATGTCAATAAATAACAAAGAGATATTGAATATAAATGATTATTTTTATCTATGTACATACAATCAAAAATTAATCGAATCATACAATAGCTTTATAAAAATTTCATATGTATCTAATAGAGTTTCTTTGTTTTTTTTGGTTTATCAACGAATAATTTTTAACTACGTCGTATTGTATTGATACACGCCTATGCTGATATTTTTGTGTTGTGTATTTCTTTTTCGAATATACGTATCTTGATTAATAATCTAGTTATATAAGAAAATAGGCATACAGTCAAAGTAAAAAGAAAGCCACAGTATTTTACCATCTGTCAAATGTGATTTATAGATTTAACACAAAAATAAAATTTTCTTTTATGAAATTATTGTAATGAAAATTTAATTTCGTATTTTTTTATAGTTAATTATACTCAATAATATAATGTACATGCTTATTATTATGTATATCTTGTTTTTGTCAATATCAAATGATGTCCGATCAAACAAAATAATGTCTTGTTTGTTTCTCTTATCAAACATATTTTTTGACAGGTTGAATAGTATACTTTATTGGTGATAATTGGTGACGTAATCATATCTTACCTGTGCTTTATAGCGTTCGTATCCTCAAAGGACGTTCTTTTCGTCCTTCAATACCGTACTTATCGTGTTTAAAGAACGTGCTTTCGTATTAAAATTATACATATTTTCGACTAATGAAAATGTTTTTCTTTTTTTTTCATCGCTTGAATGACACTATTTTTCATCTATTCTACTATTATATAAGGTGCCCTATTTGATAATACTACATCAATACTTTTTTGATTTATAGAAAGATCGGTCGCCACGATGCTGTCCACAAAACAACAACGGGCGATAGAACAGGAAGTTGCTTCAAATATGCGTCAATCAAAAAATAACAATGCTAGTCAGATATCTAATGTAAAATTATTGAATAATACTTTACTTTCAATAATAATTTTCCTTTTGTAGAACAGAGAACCATCGCCACCACCATCATACAATAAAATGTTTAGCGCAAGTCAGCCGTCTAAACCTCGTCCGTTGCGATCAATGGGTTCACAAAATGCAAATACTGGTGATTTTGTGAAGCCGGAATTACCTGAATTTTTACAAAATATGGGTCCAGGTATTTCACCATTAAAAGAAAGTCAACCAATTACAGTATCTTGGCATAATGTATGGGCACAAGCACCTTCAAAACAAAATGCTCTTATGCGAAAAATTAATGGATGCTTAGGTAGAGAAGTATCCCAACCAAAAGATTTATTAAAAGGAGTTAGTGGTATTGTTAAACCAGGAGAATTGTGTGGTATTATGGGAGCTAGGTCTGTAAAATTAAAATAAAATAAAATATAATAAATTTAAATTTGAAAAAATAGTGGTGCTGGTAAAACAACTCTATTGAATATTATAACTCATCGTCGATCAGGTAAATTAAAAATCGATGCTGATGTTCGAATTAATGGTCGTAAAATGAAAAAAGATATTTCTGGTATATCAGCATTTGTTCAACAAGAAGAATTATTTATTGGTTCATTAACTGTTCGAGAACATCTTCGATTTCATGTATGATTTTATTTCAAAAGATATCAACATATATTTTTCTTTCTTTCTCTTTCTATAGGCGATGCTTCGTCTTGGAAAAGAATTTACAAAAGACGAACGAGAAAATCGTGTTGATGAAGTTATTCAATTTGTATGTCATCATTTTTCAACCTATTTAATAATATTTAAATTTGGTCATTCTAGCTTAATTTAGGTAAAGCAGAAAATACAACCATTGGTATAACTGGTATTGTTAAAGGTTTATCTGGTGGTGAAAAACGTCGTTTAACATTTGCTACTGAAGTTTGTTGATAATTTTCTAATTAAAAATTTTATATAAATACATTTTTATAGATACTTAGTGATCCTCCATTACTTTTCTGTGATGAACCAACATCAGGTTTAGATTCCTCAATGGCATTTATTGTCGTACAAGCTATGCGAAAATTAGCTGATCAAGGCAAAACAATTATTTGTACTATACATCAACCATCATCAGAAATATTTTTTCTATTTGATAGGTATAAAAATATATTTTATCGTTGTTTTTAATATACATATATATTGTTTGTATATGAATAGATTATATTTATTAGCTGAAGGTCGAGTTGGATATTTTGGTTCACTTGAAAAAGCTCCAGCATTCTTTCGACAGTATGTATATATCGAATAAAAAATAAATTATTTCTTATTTTATTAAAGATTCGGTTTGGAAATTCCACGTAATTATAATCCGGCTGATTTTTATATTAAACAACTTGCTATTTATCCAAAAACACGTGAAGAAAATCTTGTACAAATTAAAGTAAAAAATAAATACTTCTATTCGAAAAAATAATTCAGATTAAATTTTAGCGTATTTGTGATGGATATGAAAAATCTCCACAAAATTCACGTTATATGTCAGAAATACTTGCTCTTCATTCAGAAAATCCAGAAGATGATGATAATATACCCTGTTCGAAACTAATTAATCGATGTTGTCGAAAGGGCGATACAGATGATGTTGATGTACAAAATCAAAGAAAATCAAGATATAAAACAAATAGTTTCACACAATTACGTTGGTTAATATGGAGAAATTTTGTTGATATTTTTAAAAATCCGTTTGAAATTCGTCTTCGTATTATTCTTGCAATTGTATGATTATTGATGTTTTAAATTAATAAAAAAATATTCTTATTATTTTTAGTTTCTTGGTGTTCTCATCGGTCTTTTATACATTCAACTTAAATATGATCAAACAGCTGTACAAAATTTTAATTCATTAATTTTTTTAATTATTATTAACACATCATTCTCAAATATATTTGCTGTTGTGCAAGTAAATAGATATAGAAACAAAAGAATGATACATAATCAATTTTTTCATTTTCAGAGTTATACAAAAGAATATCCAATATTTTATAAAGATTATGATGATGCTGTTTATCGTGTAGCACCATATTATTTTGCTAAATTTGTAACTGAGGTAAGAAAAATAAACTAATCGATATAGAGAAATAATCCATATGTATGATTTTCTAATAGCTTCCTTTATTTGCAATAACTACTCTTATTCAAGTAGCGATTACATATTGGATGACAAATTTATATACAACTGCAAAAAGATTTTTTATATTTACTGGAATAATTATTTTAACAAGCTTTGCTTCAGTTGGTCTTGGATCAGTTTTATCTGTTATTGCTGATTCACCAGAACAAGCTGCAGCATTACAAATTCCAATTCTTCTTCCATTGATGGTTTTCGGTGGATTCTTTTTAAATAATCAGTAATGTTTAATTTATTTTATAATCATATAAAACTTATTGATATTTCAGATCGGGTCAAAAATGGTTAACATGGATTAAATATATCAGTTGGTTTTATTATGGTAACGAAGCATTAATCATAAATCAATGGACAGATGTAAAAACATTGCCATGTACCAATCTTGATTCCGGAAGTCCTTGTATTCATAATGGAGATGAAGTTTTACAATTACTTGGTTTTAGTAAAGTAAAAAAAAACGATATTCAAATTTAATTCGAAATCTAAACATGTCAATTTTCATTTTTTTTTAGTCTCATCTTGGACGTGATATTGGTTTAATTATTGCAATATGGATTGGTTTACGTGCTCTAAGCTTTTTTCTTTTATTATTGAAAGCACGAAAACATAAATAGTTATTTGTTCTCTTATTTTTATTTTTATATATAAAATAGCGCTTTGTTATTCTATAACGTTATTGTTTTATATATATATATTATATTAGTATATTTTCTATTTTTATTTCACTTTACTAATTGACATGCTTCATGTATGTCTTCTAGTTGGCGATCGAAAATTTCCAATAAAAAATTCGAAAATAAACAGATTTCTAAAACTAGCGTAAAAACTACAACAACGGATAATACTTATGAATCTTCACAACAAACATCGACAATAAATACTGAAATTAGTACAGTAACACGGTAATAACTTAAATTTTGCTTCTTTTTAATTTTCTCTTACACATCAATCATAATAAAGAGAAAAACAACAAGTACTTCATGCGAATACATTAGAAACACCAATTGAATGGGAACAAATATTAGATCGAGAATTTCAATCAATTGATATCGATGCAGATGGTTATATATCTGTATCTGATATGCAATCTGTATTGAAGTAAGTCCAAAGAAATTTGTAAACAAAATCATTTATTATACAACGATACTATCATGAAAACAATGATTTCGTTTTCGTATGTACAATATTTAGTCCCGACATCTATAAACATCGAAGATTAATTTATTTCTTAATTGAATGAGCACGTGAAAATCATATATTTTGACTAAGGTGTATTTGACCTTGCTGAGTACTCGTAGAGAAAGAGAGGGAAAAAAATGCGTATTTTATTAATTACATAATATTATTTGTTTTTATTTTTAAGAAATTTTTCTCATATTTATAATTCAAATGAATTAATATTACGTATATTTGAAGAACTTGATCTTAATCATGATCAACGAATATCTAAGCAAGAATTTAAATCATATAAAAATATTTTATTAGATCGAGAAAAACGTTTTCATCGATCAACATTTGAAGAAAAATTTGATTCAATATTTATTTTATTTGATCGTAATCAAGATAATTATATCTCTCGACATGAAATTCGTGAAACAATGCATAATTTAGGTGAATATATTGATGATAATTTACTTGAAGAAATGATGCAAACAGCTGATATAAATCATGATGATCGAATAAGTCGAGAGGAATTCAAAAAACTTCTTTTACAATTATATTCAAACAAAACGAAATAATTTTTGTTGAATTTTTTTATTTAATAACACATAATCAATTTTGTTTTCTATACAACATTAAAATACTTTACGATCAAGAATAGTTGTTCGTTTTCTTAATATATCATCAATTGTTTCATCTTTTTGATAGAATTCTTTACGTAATTCATTTAATTGTGCTTCAATCATATCTTTATTATTATTAGATGTATTCAATGGTTTATATTCTTTCGGTGTTGTTGATTGTGTTGGCATAAATGGTGTTGAATTATTATTAGTAGGATTGTTGTTTGTTGTTTCAATATCCATACCACGTAAACGTTGCTCTTGAAGTTCACGTTCTTTTTTATTTAATTCCTCTTGAGCTATTTGTACCTAAAAGAATACGAAAAATAATTTAATGAGATTGTTTGTTTTTGTTTTTTACTTTAACACGATTAAATAATTCTTCAAGTAATCTCATTGATTCTAATTTTCTATGAGCAATTAACATTTTTCGTTCTTCAATTGCAATTTTCATTGCTAAAGTTTTTTCTTCATGTTGACGTTTACGTTCAAGACGTTTTAATCGTCGTTTTTCTTCTCTAAAAAAATGAATTTGTTTTTGAAAAAACATTTCATTTCTTTTATTTACCGTTGTCGACGTCGAGTATCTTTTGTTATATCTTTACTACCAACTATATCTTCAGCTTCAGCATCTTGTAATTCAATTCTTAAACTATAATTACACATACATTTATAAATTTCTATATAAGAAGATTTTTTATTACCGTTCAATTTCTCTTCGACGTTCATCTTCATCTTTAAGTCGTTGAGTATCAGCTTGTTTTAATTTATTCATTTCGGTTGTTTTCATTTGTTCAATACGACGTTTTTTAATCATTCTATCAGATAAATGTCTTGTACGATCAAAATCTACCTATAAATTAATAGTTATATGTATACATTCTTTTTTGATAAATGTTTCTTTTACTTTAATACTCGCTGTATAAGCTGTATTTGTATCATCAATTAACATTAATTTCATATTTCGACATGCATCCATTGCTTTAACAAATCCAATATATTCATTATATTGAATATATGCATCAAATGTTGTATCTTGTTGTATAGGAACATTAGTACCATTTAATAGACGATATGGATCAAGAATTGGAATATCGCAACAACGAATTTCACCAAATACAGCAAATACTTGTTGAAGTATTTCAATTGATGGTTTATTTTCTTTATCATCTATATTAGAATTTGTTGATGATAATGGTAAACCAGTAGGTCCAATAGCTGCTGCAGCAGCTTGAACAGCTTGCATCGGATTTTGTTTTGCCTAGAGAGAAATCATTGATATATTAATTTTATGCTTTTGGTAAAATATAATTTAATTACCTGAAACCATCGTATAGGTAAACCTTCAACATGAATTGTATCTGCACGTTCACCAGGCTTTGTTTCATTCATACCTTTACTTTCACGAAAAAATGTTTCCCATTCAGTTCGTGTTGGATATGGTAATTTAGCATCAGCTGCACGTAAACGAAATTCATGTCCAGTAGTTTCCATACGAATAAGTGCATTATCCAAACGTGTTAAACAACTACGTGCTATTGCTTTTGATTCTAATTCACCTTCAAAACGATATAATTCACCAGCACTTTTTAATAAACGTAGAAAAACAAATTCATCTGGTAAAATTAATTCACGAATTTTATCCATTATTTCCCATGTTGATATTGTTGAACCTGCAACACGCATCGTTGGAGGAATAGGTACACTTATATTAATACGTGCAATTGGTTTTAAATACATATGCTATAGAAGAATCAAAAAAAAATAATGAAATTTTTAATTTAAAGAAAATAAGTTTTTTTTACCAATGATTCACATAGATCACCGCGTTCGCTCAGATCTTTACATTGTGAAATATTTGACATGATTTTAATTAATCTGAAATAAAAAGAACAACGAAATAGTGAAATACTCTTAGATTATTGACTTGTTTTTTTTATTGAACGTGTAAAAAATTCAAAAGTTTTTCCTGTAACAATCGATGGAATTTGTTCAAGTGAAAAATCAATCGATTGTTCAAAACCATTTTTAAGACCAAATATTAGTTGCTGGGCAACACGTTGTAACAATGGATTGTTTGATTTAACTGCTTCATCAAGTTTTACCCATTTACAATCAATAACTTCGTTTGTATCCATTTTAATTGTATCTGTTAAAGCAGATAAACGACAAATAAAATATAGATCAGAACGACCATGTCCACCTATAAGAATGAAATAATTAATATTACTTTTAAAAAATTTACAAATCTACCAGGATGATTATGTACTTGACGGAATGCAATAATTGATTCAAATTCTAATTCAAAAACAATTCATTTTTAATTCAATTAAGAATATTATAACACAAACTTGATTGAATACCAGTTTCTTCAAACACTTCTCGTATTGCACCATCAGCTACATGAAAACAAAAGATAATTTTATAAAATAAACAATTAAATCTTACCAATATCTTCTGAAAGTTCAGTACCTCCTATTATAATATATGTATTCACAATATTAATATGCTCATAATTTAAAATTAAAATACATACCTCCAGGTAACTAAAAAGAAAATAATGAAATATTTTATTATTATTTGTTACATGTTTGTTTTACCTTCCAAAATTCCATATTTCTAACTCGTTCTTTTATAATCAATAATTCATTTGTTTTATTACGAAGAACAGCACCACCAACTCCAACTAAATTATAAAATACGTGTGTTCTAGGCAATCTATAAACTTCATTAAATATATACCTTGATGTCTAAAATATGCATAAAATGTTTTTCGAAATCATTAATGTTTCTAGACATACGTTGCAAATCGTGGTACCAATGATTTTGTTGGTAATAACCATTGATTTAATACAGCAGTTCTTTCTTCAGCATTATGATAAGTAAATCCTTTACAGAATAAAACTAATTTTTATAATTATATAAAGTTATTTTTTTTTCTTCTTTACCTAATTCACCGGCAATTGGTATCACATGTGCATGTTCAATTGGAATCCAGAGCCAGGCAGATGTACGTTTATCTTTTCGCCATTGTTCAAGTGAAGCTAAAATATTTAATACATCTTGTTAATTATGTAAGATCCATTGAATAATAACCAGAAAGTGTTTCTCGAATAGTTTTTAGATCAGATGGCCAATCTGAAATGCGAACACGTGCAGCATTGAATCGATCGATTTCGTGAGGTAAAATAGATTTTTGTGAAAATAATCGACGAGAAAAAATATTCACAGAAGGTCTAAGCATAAAAGGGAACATTTCTGAATGAGTTGTAAGACGGTGACTACTATAAGTTAATAATGACTGACTATCATTCATTTTATTTAGTGTATATACGTCTATTTTCGAACGAATTACGATCTTTCAAGTAGATGTCACTTTAAAAAAGTCTAATAAACAGATTTCTGTCAAAAAAAAAATAGTTGTAATATAATATATATTTATTTTTTCAAAATATTTCTCTGGCTTTTTCTTCTCAATATAAGTGAATCATTATCGAATAATTTATATTTGTTTATTCCTTACTTAATTATTGAAAGTCAATTCTTTACTGTCATTATTAATCAATTTTTTCTTATCTTCATTTGTCCAAGGAAGCAAATCTTTTTATTTTAGATCTTATTAAAACAATGACAACAACACCTGCACCTATAGGTCCTCATAGTCGTAAAAAGGTCTCATATTATTATGACTACGATGTGGGAAATTATTATTACGGGTAAATTGATTAATAAAATTAAAACTTTATTTTTAAAAACTTTCTTTTTAAATTAGACAAGGTCATCCAATGAAACCACATCGTATACGTATGGCACATAATTTAATTCTTAATTATGGTCTCTATCGTAAAATGGAAATTTATGTAAGAATATAAATTAAAAACGAAATTTTCATGCAATAAAATATTCTTCCTTTTTAGCGTCCACATAAAGCATTTGCTGATGAAATGACACGTTTTCATAGTGATGAATATGTTAAATTTATAAAAAATGTTCGACCGGATAATATTATGGAATTTAATAAACAAATGCAAAGATGTATATTTTTATTTTTTTTTTTCATTAATATTTAATTATCTTTTTTTTTGTTTTTGTAGTTAATGTTGGGGAAGATTGTCCAGTATTTGAAGGTGTGTATGAATTTTGTCAAATATCAGCGGGTGGTTCATTAGCCGGTGCAGTTAAACTTAATCGAAAACTAACTGATATTGCTATTAATTGGGCTGGTGGTCTTCATCATGCAAAAAAATCTGAAGCATCGGGTTTTTGTTATATTAATGATATTGTTTTGGCTATACTTGAATTACTCAAGTAAATTAAAAGAAAACGAAAATTTTGTATTATTTTGTTTTTCTCTTTAAAGATACCATCAACGAGTACTTTATATTGATATTGATGTTCATCATGGAGATGGAGTTGAAGAAGCATTCTATACAACCGATAGAGTAATGACAGTATCATTTCATAAATTCGGAGAATATTTTCCAGGTACAGGTGATCTTCGGGTAAGTTTATTAGAGTTTTATTATAAAAATAAAAGTTGATTTTTTACAAAGGATATTGGTGCCGGACGAGGTAAACATTATGCTGTTAATTTTCCATTACGTGATGGAATTGATGATGATACGTATGAAACAATTTTTAAACCGGTTATGACGAAAGTTATGGAAACATATCAACCGAATGCAATTGTATTACAATGTGGTGCTGATTCACTTACTGGAGATCGTCTTGGTTGTTTTAATTTAACTCTTAAAGGTTTATGTTTTTATTCTATAGTAAAATATTATTAACGTTTTTATATTTATTAGGACATGGAAAATGTGTAGAATTTATTAAAAATTTGAATTTACCTTTATTACTCCTCGGTGGTGGAGGTTATACTATTCGAAATGTTGCACGTGCATGGACAAATGAAACAGCTATTGCACTTGATCAAGAAATTTCAAATGGTAAATGTTAATTTTTATTTATAATTTAATTATAGAAATATGTTGTTTTTTTCTTTACTGAAGATTTACCATATAATGATTATTTTGAATATTATGGACCAGATTTTAAATTAAATATAAATCCATCAAATATGCCAAATCAAAATAGTGCAGAATATTTAGATAAAATCAAGTAAATATTAATTAGGACAAAAGAAAATTTGAAAATAAATATGAAATATTTAATTAGAATAAAACTTTTTGATAATCTTCGAATGATACCTCATGTACCTGGTGTTCAAATGCAATGTATGATTTATTTAAAGAAATATTCGATTTTTTTTTGAACTATTATTATATTTAGCTATTCCGGATGATTTTATGGATGTTGATCGAGGTGTAGATGAAGATAAAGATAGTAATCCAAATAAAGTAAAATAAAAAAAAAATAATGATCATTATTATTATTATTTGATTTTATTAATTTAGCGTATTTCACAAGTACAAAAAGATCGTCGTATTGTTGATGAACGAGAATTATCAGATTCAGAAGATGAAGATGGTGATAAACGACGTAATCATTCAAATGCAAGATACATTTCAAATAAACGTAAAGCTAGTTCGGATTCTTTAAATGGTATAACACTCAATGGCAATGCAAAAGTTTTAGCTACTGATTCAGTTGTAAATACAACCGTTACTCAAATAACAAAGACTACAGAAGCAACTGTTGTTGTTCCATCGGTAAATGGAAATGAAATGTCAACAGAAAATTCAGTTTTAACAACAACAACAACAACAATTGTAAATGGTAATGTAGGAACAGAAGCTGTCACTGCTCCACCTAAAGATGGTATGGATACATCAGAGTAAGTTTTATTTTGTATATATATATTAATTATTAGATAATTTTTTTTGAATTTTTGTTTTTCAGAACATCGTAAATTATTTAGTATTTTTTTTTTTGCTTTTATACAAATAACAAAATATTTCAGAAATGGATTCCACAATTATAGTTGCTTTTTGTATCTGTGTGTATCTTTTTAATCATTTGTTGTAATCTATTCTTTTCGTTGTCTAAAGAAATAGAAGAAAAATAAATTCTAAAATCTTTTATTCATACTCTATACTGTGTTTTTAATGAAGTTTAACTTTGTCTTCTATTTTTTCTTTGTTCTGTGTTTGTAAAAACAAAAAAAAATATCTGTGTGTATGTTTATGTAATAAGAACAAGAAGATACACTTTTAAATATAAATCAATTTATAATTGTCATAATAAGGTCTCGCTTTCTATTCGATTTTTCTAGAAGGGTATAACATATTGAATGAGTAAATTTTTTATTCATGCATAGTATAACAGACATTTATATGACCAGAAGAATCGTAAATGTTTATAGGTCATCGAAGGCTATGAATTATGGAAGTGTTGAGAGCTGTGTTGTGTATAGATAGCAGATGTCCAAACATTACTTTTTGGAGAAGATACAGCTGTTGCTTTTTATTACATTTCTATCAATGCGAAATCTCTAGTAAGATGAATTCTCTATTAAAGATTTGTTCTTATTTATTCAACCAATGAAATTTTTTCCATTATAAAACTCGTTGTGCCTCTACAATGGTTTTCATGTTTTCCTTAATTTGTTGAATTCCTTTAAAGGGTGGCTACAGTCCATGTTACTTTGGTTTCTATAGTCATTTATGTTAGGAAAAAACCGAAATTATATTATGTTACCAAATATTTAGCGTCCTTATTGTTTTTCTCTTCTGAAATAATTGTTTTTCATTGGATATATGCACGCTGATTTCTGAATGGTTAACTATAAACTATGTTTAAACAAATAATCGATCCTTTCTTTCTTCCAGAATAGGGAAAAATTATCTGTTTAACCATAAAGTCAGTTCAAACAAATAATCGATCCTTTCTATCTTCCAGAATAGTGAAAAATTGTTTTGATTGTTTATTCGTGCATCGCATCCCATATCAATAATATTATCATGTCTTCCTCAAAAAATAAAGATTATGACGTCGAAAAGATTGTTTCCAAACGAACTGATGGAAAAGGTCAAGTTTTCTATTTAATAAAATGGAAAGGTATATAAATACAATTCAATATTCATTGAAAATCATATCATAATGTTTCATTTTCTAGGATATTCTACAGCAGATAATACATGGGAACCAGTAAATAATGTAAACAATTGTCCTGAATTGGTTAAAGCATTCGAAGCTGAACATGCAGCAAAAACGAAAACTAATTCGAAGAAAACTGAAGCTCGTGCTAGTACTAGATCAGCTCGATCTAGTGTATTATCATCGACAAAATCAACCAATGACAATAAAAAACGTGATCGTAGTCGTAGTGCTCCAAGTCGTACAAATAATAAAAGTCTCACTAGTCATAATAGTAATTTTACTGATGATGAAGATGAAAATGATGATGACGACGATGATGATAATAATAATTATTTACCAAAGAAATCAA
Organism: Adineta steineri; assembly: GCA_905250115.1. NCBI lineage: Eukaryota > Metazoa > Rotifera > Eurotatoria > Adinetida > Adinetidae > Adineta > Adineta steineri. The sequence continues at coordinate 1,191,344 of CAJNOI010000001.1, read as the reverse complement.
CTAGATCACCAGCATCAAAACGATTACGTAAGAGTACATCTGATACGGAAGTAACACCTTCGATCAATAGTAATGATAGTGATATACTTGATATAGCTAAACTTGATAATATACTTGATGTTCGTCGAAATAAAAAAACAAATACATTAGAATATCAAATTCAAGTCAAGAAAAATAAAAAAACATTTTGGGTAAAATCATATCAATTAACTGACGATTATCATCAACAAGTTATTGACTTTCTTGAAGAAAAATACGTTTAAAAATTTTTATTGAAAAAAAAAAATTTCAAAACTATTTTTCTCTTCATTAGGATTTTGTTTTGTTTTTCTTTTCCTTATATTGTACTATACATATTATGTTATGATTTTGTGTGTATATATGTATATGTTTTGTAAAAGGCATATTGTCTTGATCATGATGTAACTCCGTTTTGTCAAATATGTTGTGTTGTTTATCTATAGCGTTCTTCCCTTTTTTTTGTTATTGTGTTTATTGTTTAATTCATTCATAACTATTGAAATACATATACAGCTGATTCATTACTTTGAATATTTGTTAAAAGATTCACTAATAACAAGATTAAGTGATAATGTGATTGAAAGAGAAAATGGGCAAATACAAGTATGGATAGAAACTAGTTCATAAAATTCAAATAACAGATGTTATTGATACTTTGTAATTAATCATATAGTGATAAAACAAATTCAAGTGAAAAGAAATCATAGAGTTTTTATCTAAAATTTTGCTAGTAATCAGATCTTTTCAAATGAACTTTAACTGACGTCTCAGTCACCGCTCTCGGAGCCGATATGGAACTGTCAGACTTCTGTTTTCTACCGAAAAGTATTGAAGAGGATAGAGCAGATGATCGAGCATTGATTAACGGTAGTCATTCAATAATTTCGTTTAAAAATATGAGAAATGATAAAGATTCAATATCTGTTACATCAAATCCATGATTAAAATTTCGTTTTTATTTGAATATAAATACTTTACGTAATATCCGTAGACATCATATGTTACATAGTATTTGTATTTGAAAAATGATACAGCATTCCCAGCATTTCATTTTAATCTTGGTTAAAGTAAAGATTTTATTGAAATACTTGATCGGTATTTACAATTTGAAAAGTAACGATAAGTGCATTCGATTAAATGAATTTATTTTTCGACATTCCATTTAATTGGAATCAGATTCTCGTGCAACACATTTTTTTAAAGATGCACTCCTTGGTGTAAATGAATTTATGCCAACAAGTGATAATCTAGATGGTATTATTGACTCAGACAGGTGGCAATAGTACAATATCTCCACCTGGCTCAGGAACAAAGACATATTAGCCTAGTGCACCATCTGAAGCTGCATTAGATGTTAATTTAAGTACAGAATATATTAATCATGGTATTTGTAATGGAGGACTTAGTATACCACAAGATGCATGCGGAATTAAAAATGTTCTGTTAGTGAGATTGGATTATTAAGAAAATACATAAAGAATTTTAATGAGAATCAAAAGATTACATAATTTTAACATCAAACTTGATTTTTACATCAAAATCAGATAAAAGTATAAAGAGAAAGCATATATATGCGCGTATTATTTTAATAATTTCTAAGATATAAATATGCCTCTTTTAAAATCAGTCAAAGACAAAGACCAACGCACAAAAGATAAAAAAACTGATCTTCAAATACGAAACCTGATCGAAGAATTTCATACTGTTTCAAGGTGTGACTATTTTAAAATGGCTAGATTAGTGTTTAATTTAAGAAAAAAATAGTTTATCATTTTTTTCTCAATTCGTGCGCAAGTGTCTATACGCATAACCGTCGTGCACGTAAATGTCGGTCAATCGTAACTGTATTTCATTTGTTGCTACTCTTCCTTTTTTCAATTTTTTCTATGATTGCAATAACAAGAAAAACCTATACCTTATCTGGATATATAAATGATAACCTTTTATTGTTCTTTTACAATGATTTAAAAAATATCTGCTATATCTTTCGCACATGAAAATCGTAGACAAAGAAATACAAAATGAAAGAGCACCAATAAAGATATAAAAAAAATCATACATAAGCTCTTTAATTCTTCATTCACTGTTATTGATAAGCATTGTGATATGTATTGAATAATAAAAAAAGACTTATAACGCCTTTTACCTATGATTACAAAGGTAAGATTTCTTCGAATTATCTAAATTGATATTGGTTTTTAATTTCTCATAGTTTATACTAATTGGTATCGGTGCTGTAGCAGCTATTGCATTCGGCCTTGGTATCATTATTGGTCATTTTGCGATAAAAAAACCAACAAGTAGCACAACAGGAAAGTATGATTATCTGACACGTAACGTAGATCAACAAAATTATAAGACTTTTATTTCTTCTATTCAATCAGCAAATATTGAAGCGAATCTCAAGTAAAATAAATAATATTTCCATACACTCAACAACAAATATTTTATATCATTCATCATTATCTAGAGATCTTACTTCACGTCCACATTTGGGTGGTCTACCTGAAGATTTAGCTAGTGCTATTGTCATAGAACAACGATGGATAAATGATGGACTGAAAGTTACAAAACCAAAATATAATGTTCTTCTTTCTTATCCAGATGATAACTATCCAAATCGGTATATCAACAATAACAAATACAACATTTATGTATTTTTCATTTCTATTTAGAGTTACCCTTACTAGTGGTTCTGGTACTATCATTATTCAAACAAGTGGTACGGAACAAGTCTATGATACAACACAACCGAAAACAGTTAATCCATTTCTTGCATATACACCTAATGGTACTGTTTCTAGTGTAAGTGAAAAAATGAATATCATCGACTGATTGATTTCTTTATGATATATTATAATAGACTAAATTATATTATGGTAACTATGGTCGACTTGAAGATATTGAATATTTAGCATCGATTGTTGGAAATGCTAGTTTACAAGGTAGTATTATTATTATGAGATATGGTAAAATTTATCGAGGAGATAAAGTATGTTATTGATTTTACAATCATGTTAATATGCGTATAAATTCTTTTTGTTAATATTAAGATAATGAATGCTCAGTATTATGGAGCAGCTGGTGCAATATTATATAGTGATCCAATTGATTATGCTCCATTTGGAACATCAGCAGATCAAGTATATGATCAGAAATGGTATATGCCACCAAGTGGTATACAAAGCGGATCTACATATACTTCCAATGGTGATCCTTTGACACCTATTTATCCTTCGACAGGTTCAATAATACGATCATCCTTCTATTCATAGATTTACTATATGTTTATATTTCATAGACTATATGTACAGGATAGGTGAAGAAGAAGTGAATTCTATTCCGAAAATTCCTGCTCAACCCATTGGCTATGGCGATGCACAAGTGATACTTCAGTAAGAAGAGACGTTTTTTTATTTTTTTAATGAATGAATGAATGAATGAATGTAATGATGTATTTAGGTATTTACAAGGTGATAACGTAACAAAAGATTGGAGTGGATCATTACCAAATATGGCTTATCGTTATGGTGGAATTCTTCGAGATTCAGCGTAGGATTTGCAGGTTTTTTTTTGCAGTTGTGTGAAAATGATTTGATTTTGGATTATAGTAAAATCGAAGTCCGAACATACAATAGACTAGAGAGAAAAGATACATATAATGTAATCGGTATCATGAAAGGCGAGATTGAACCAGGTATGTAAAATTAGATATGAATTTCATAAAAGTAAAATTACTGGTTGTTTCAGATCGATATATTGTTTTTGGCAATCATCGGTAAAGTACATATATATCATCATGATGTTTTAATTAATCAATGTACATTATAGAGATGCTTGGAGTTTGGGCGCATTGGATCCAAGTAGTGGAACTGCAGTTTTACTCGAAATTACTCGAGCAATAGGTGAAATGTATAAGAATGGTATTTTTGTTTCTTATTTAAATTGAATTGATATATATATATAGTTTGAATAGGATTTCGACCACGACGTAGTTTAATGTTTTGTTCATGGGGTGCTGAAGAATATGGACTCACAGGATCAGTCGAATATGTTGAGGTACCTATTTTCTGGATAGTGAATATACATGAATAATACATTGAACAAAGATTTATTTTTACAGGAATATGTTAAAGTACTTGGTGCTCGTATCATTTCATACTTAAATGTAGATGTTGCAGTTGAAGGTAAGGTATTTGGTTATAATTCAAATAATATTATTATTCATCCTTACATCAGGAAATTATAAACTTGGTGTAAACACTTCTCCACTGTTGTTTGATATTATTATTGAAGCATCGAAAATGGTGAGTATGAACATCATCGTATGATTTTGTTTTCTATTTTGACATATAGGTTCCAAGTGCATATGATCTTGCTGATCAAACTGTTTATGATAAATGGATGAGAATTGATCGAAATAATATTACCAATGAACCTAAGTAAACCAAAAAATTAATCTATCATTACGAATATAAAATTGTATTTATTTAGTATCAACTATGGTCTTGCAGCGGGTAGTGACTATTTCGGTTTTGTTCAATTGGTTGGTTCATCAAATATAGATGCAACATATACATTCGATTCGACTCTACATAGAAATATAGATTCATATCCACTTTATCATACATCGTATGAAGTGTTTTCGATGATGAAAAAATTTATTGATCCTGATTTTACAGTAAAATTTTTTCAAAAATATATATTTACGTTTAATATTTAATGATTTATTATTCAGGCACATAGAACAATGGGACAATTTATGGGTGTTTTAATATTAATTTTATCAGAAACACCTGTTCTTCAATTAAATGTTACACGTTATACATCTGCTCTTAGACAAGCAATGAATAATCTTAAAATAAATGATTCTACAATTCTTAGTATAAACTGACTGTTATCTTTTGTATTGTAATAAAATAATTCAAATTCTTTTTTGTTAGATCCACTTCGAACTGCAATTGATAATTTTGATGAAATTGCTCAAGATTTTGTTAGACGATCAAAAGTAATGGATACGGAAAAGTATGTTTATTATTATGAAGATTAAAACAGAGTAAGATTCATTTTTGTAGTCCATATATAATTCGTGCATATAATGATCAATTATTCCAATTAGAACGGGCATTCTTAAATCCATTAGGACAGGATAGTGACCATACTGATTTGAAGTACATAATAGCATTTTCTTAACAAAATTTATTTTCTCATTTCTATTTAAGACATATCATTTATGCTCCATCTAAAACTAATCAATATGGTGTACTTGGTTTTCCTGCTATTATAGATGCAATTGCTAGTAGTAACAAAACAGAAATTAATAATCAAATAGCTATAGCTACTTTCTTTGTGCGTGGTGCTTTATCTACACTAAAAGAATTTGATAATTTTTTTTCGTAATTACTTGTTTCCTTCATATCATAATTCATACAATAAAATCAATAACAAATATTTTATCTATTATTTCAACTTTCATACTCCAACAATTGAGTGAAAATGTCGCCGACGAATTAGTTATTCATTCAACGAACCGTCTGCCAACGAATTCCTCAGTGACTCCTCTAGGGACACCTATAGAAGAAAACGTAAAACGTCAACTGAGTGATTAATACGTTTTTATGATGCTATGAACAAGTGAAATATAATTGGTATCAAAAAAAGACTGAAAGCCAGAAATATGCCGAAAAACTTGAAGAATCTGAAATTTTTCTGAATTTCCGAGGCCATCTGTGGACCAGATCTGATACGTATTACGCTTTCTCTGACGAGGATTAGAAATAGCAAATGAAGAGGATATTGGGTATTTTATGGATCTGGATAGGTATTCTTTGCTTTTTTTGGATTGGCGATCGTACTAGTTTCGCATCGATGAATTTGTTTGATTTTACCTGATGTTTTGCTCTGTATAATAATATTTTCAAAATATAACCACGTGAAGTTTATCTTTAAGCGATAAAAAAGACACAAATATTCGAACACGTCGAAAAATTGAGAAAAAATCAATCGTTGCCGATATAAAGAAGAACGGTGATCTTTCTTTACATTCAAACAACAATATCTTCTCACAAGTTCACATTCAACCACAATTTACAACAAGATCAGAATGAGCGAATCAAAATCTAATAAAAATGCTGCTGCATCATCTAAATCAACAACATCATCAAATATTCGTCAACCACAGCAACGTATGGCACAAAATTACCTTGTTATATGGGTAGATGCCAACATCGACGAAACAAACAGGGATTGCCAAGATACATTGATTCAATTGAAGAATGTGGTTAACGACATTAACCTATGCACTCAATCGGATCAGTGCATCCAAATACTTAACCAGGTTGACCATGAAAGAGTCTTTGTCATAACACCAGGTTCCTTTGGCGAACATTTGGTTCCTGAAATTCATGACATGCCAAAGTTAGATGCAGTTTACATCTTATGTGCCAACAAATCCAGACATGAAGGATGGACACAAAACTGGACAAAAATAAAAGGTGTCCATACAAATATCAAAGAAATTTGTCAAGTATTGAAATTGGCTGTTAAGCAATGCGACCGGGACTCAATTGCCGTAAGTTTTCTCACGGCAAATGAATTGGCTTCAACTGAGAATTTAAATCAGTTGGAGCCAAACTTTATGTATACCCAACTATTCAAGGAAATTCTTCTTGATAACAAATACGGTGATAAGGCAATGAAGGACTTAGCAGCTTATTGCCGCGAATTTTTTAGCGGCGATCCAGCTGAATTAAAAAATATTGATGAGTTCCAATATCATTATCGTCCACAACAAGCAATACGATGGTATACACGTAAGTGTTTTATCTGGCCAATGCTCAATCAAGCACTTCGAGTAATGGATGCCGATATAATCATTAAAATGGGCTTCTTTCTACGTGATGTACATACACAAATTCAACAACTGTATGAACAACAGATCAGTAGTTATGATGGAAAGTCTTTTGTAGTTTATCGAGGACAAGGTTTTATGAAATCAGACTTCGAAAAACTTCAGCAAACAAAAGGTGGACTAATGTCATTTAACAATTTCTTGTCCACCAGCAAAAATAAAGAAGTGTCACTCGGTTTTGCTCGACGTGCTTCGTCAAATCCGAATATGGTGCGCATTCTTTTTATAATGTCCATTAATCCTTGTGTTAAATCAGCACCATTTGCTTCCATTAAACAGGAAAGTTTTTATACGAAACAAGAAGAAATTCTCTTCTCAATGCATACTGTCTTTCGAGTGGGTGCAGTTAAACAAATCAACAGTAAGACTCAACTTTATCACGTTGAATTAGAATTAACGTCAGATGATGATCAACAACTACGATTACTTACTGATCTGATACGAGAAGAAGCTGATGATCATACAGCATGGCAGAGATTGGGTGCCTTATTGCTTAAAATCGGTCAATTCAAGAAAGCTGAAGAACTTTATAACGCTTTACTTGAACAGACATCTGATCACGATGAAAAAGCACTTTATTATGTTTCTCTGGGATATGCTTACAATAAACAAGGTGATTATGAAAAGGCTATTCGGTATTATGAAGAAGGACTTGAAATATCTCAAAAAACTCTTCCTTCAAATCATCCTGATTTGGTTATTTTATACAACAATATCGGTAATGTGTACGACAACATGGCAGAGTACCCGAAAGCACTTTCATTTTATGCGAAAGCACTTGAAATTACACAAAAAACTCTTCCTTCAAATCATCCTGATCTGGCTACTTCATACAACAATATCGGTAGTGTGTATGACAAGATGGGAGAGTACTCGAAAGCACTTTCATCTCACGAAAAAACTGGTCCATTGCATCACCTTTTGTTGGCTAATTCATATAGCAACATGGGTGATATGTATGACAAGATCGGACAGTACTCGACAGCAATTTTATTTCACGAAAAAGCACTTGACATCCGACAAAAACTTCTTCCTTCAAATCATCCTCATTTGGCTACTTCATACAACAGTATTGGTAATGCGTATGACAGCATGGGAGAGTACTCGAAAGCACTTTCATTTTACGAAAAAGCACTTGAAATCTATCAAAAAAGTCTTCCTCCAGATCATCCTGATCTTGCTACTTCATACAACAACCTCGGTTATGTGTATGATAAGATGGGAGAGTACTCGAAAGCACTTTCATTTCACGAAAAAGCACTTGATATTCGAAAACAAATTCTTCCTTCAAACCATCCTGATCTAGCTAGTTCATACAACAACATTGGTAGTGTGTATGACAAGATGGGAGAGTACTCGAAAACACTTTCATATTTGAAAAAAGCACTTGAAATTTGTCAAAAAACTCTTCCTTCAACCCATCTTTTATTGGCTACTTCATACAACAACATCGGTAGTGTATATGACAAGATGGGGAAGTACTTGAAAGCACTTTCATTTCACGAAAAAACACTTGAAATCTATCAAAAAAGTCTTCCTCCAGATCATCCTTCATTGGCTTCTTCATACTGCTGCATCGGTAGTGTGTATTACAACATGGGAGAGTACTCGAAAGTATTTTCATTTTTTGAAAAAGCACTTGATATAAGACAAAAAACTCTTCCTTCAAATCATCCTGATTTGGCTAGTTTATACAACAACATCGGCAGTGTGTATGACAAGATGGGAGAGTACTCAAAAGCACTTTCATTTTACGAAAGAACGCTTAAAATTGGTCAGAAAACTCTTCCTTCAAATCATCCTCATTTGGCTATTTCATACAATAACATCGCTAAGGTGTATTACAGTATGAAAGACTATTCCAGAACAGTTTCATATTTTGAACGTGCTCTAGACATATTCCAACGGGCATTACCTTCAACTCATCCTCATATAAAAATGGTGAAAGAAAGTATTGAAATTGCAAAAGAAGATATGATAAAGAATAGTTAATAAATAAATAAAGAATATATTGTTCAATATTTTTTTTTAATTCTATTTTCTAGTGTCTCACGCGCGCACAGAGAACCATTTTGTAAATAATAAAAACGCAATATACAAAGCCGACTGATACGATAATAAATGCGGGTGTGATGTGGATGTCTTCTCTGTGATCACACTCACACGTACACCCACATCCACACGCACACCCTTACTCTATTTTAACAAAAAGTACCACTTATACACCTTCTTTATATTGAACTATCGATATTGTATCGTACCATTTGGGTACAGTTTTTAGCACCTGATTATGTCGGTGACAAAATAGGTGGTGAATTATTAGATTTAGATTTTAAACTGAGTGAAAAACAGTTGAGTGGGTGTGTGTGCGATCACCATTGATAATCTGACATCCTTACCTACACCCACACCCTCAATTTCATAATACTTTTATAAGTTTAAATAGTCTTTCTCCACGCAATCCTATTATATATATCTTGTAACCCTGAAAGAGAAGTGTGAATAAATCTGATATTTATTTTACAATTTTATTTACAATAAAAAGAAAAAAAAATGAATTCATCTCAATGTAAGTATATAATTGATTCATTGTTATTTCCAATTAAACATATTATTAAAACAATAATAACAAATTTGAAGAAATACGAAAATATAAGATAAAATTATATAAACAAATGTAAATCGATATAATTCTGGTTGACAATAATTATATGGATAAAAATTATTCCTTGTATCATAATAATAAGTAACCCAATAAAATACATTAAATGTCCAAATACTTCCAACTATTGTCCATATAATTAAAAATATCGTACAGATAATTGTCATTACACTGAATATAATCACAATAATCCCTGAAATATATGGTTCATCATTACTAGATAATTTTTTCGCCAATATTGTGGGAATAATAGTAAAAATAATCCATCCAAATAAAACACTTCCATGAACAATTAAAAAAGTACTGATATGAGGTTCAATTGGACAATAATGTGGATCATGATAATTTATTCCAACAACAAGTACTGTTATTGGAATAAAAAGAAGAAGAAGAAGAATTATTACGCTAATCACCGATGGTGATACAACAGCACCAACTATATAATTAATCCATGGTTGAGATTCATTTTCATTCAAAGATTGTCGTTCAGATGAACTGCCCAAAAACGGATCCACATCATTTTCGTTTCTCATCGTATGTTTTTATGTTTTATTTCGAATTCTGCCTGTCAATCACATCCAGATCGATGTTATTATTGTATTCAAAGAACGCAAAAAAAAGCAACGATTAATTTCCTTTAGAGAAAAAGATGAAGGTCAGGCGCAACATCGAATGTATTCTATCGTCAACCAATAATAAAAACACCTTTATGCATATAATATAATATACCAAAATAATAGTAATGCAATAAATAACACTCACTCACTCAGTCACT
>CAJNOI010000001.1:1064825-1169252 GCA_905250115.1 Adineta steineri | reverse complement strand
AGTTTGATTGGTATTGTAGCAAAAATGACACCGTCAACAAGTGCTTGTTACCGTTGTATTATTCCCACATCACGCGTAAAGCAACTTGGCTTGAAGGATTTTTCACCTAACAGTGCAATTGAATTTTGGGGTGGTTTCGATATTAATAAGATTGTTTTGGCTCCCTGTTGTGCAGGTGAAATTGTATCATTTTATTGCTTTTATCCAGCTTCTTATAATCATCAAAGTGAAGAGGGTTGGAATTTCAGTGCCACACCATCGATGCTAATTGAGCGTTTTCCTGATCTTGATCCAGATTTATTAGCAATTTTTAAGCATTGTGAAGATATTAAGTTGTGGAAGTTGGTTGTTCATGAACCCTATCCATATTGGGTAAAGGGTTGTGTAGCATTGCTTGGGGATGCTGCACATCCAATGCTACCTGATCAAAGTCAAGGAGCATGTATGGCGATTGAAGATGCGGCTGCACTGGGTATTATATTCTCACCTAAATATTGGGGTAATAAAATACATACAGTCGAGCATGCCTTAAAGATGTATGAAATGTTAAGAAAAACGAGAGCAACACGAGTTCAAGAGGCCAGTGCACGTGCACGAGAGAATCTCAATGAAAGAATTGGCTGGAGTTCACAAAGAAATCCTGGCAATCAACAGAATGCGACAACAAAATTAACTATTGATGAAATCAACGCTTATGACATGGAAAAACATCTAGTCGATCTTCTTAACTAGGGTGTGACTGTAAGTGTGGTAGACCGAAGATCTCATCTATACTCACAGTCACATTCAAATCCTTCACTTGTAAAAATAAAATAATATCGAATCTGTAATCTGTTTTTTTTTAATATGATATTTTTTTGTTAAACAAATATACGAATCACGAAATCGACATTAAACTTTTCAATTTTTATTGACGCACTTTATAAGAAAAGCATATTTCTAGAAAGATCGATGCTATTCAGTGGTTCTATATTTACATCATCTATATAGCCCTACGATATGAGTTAAATTAAATGATAATTATATTTATGTCGACATAGATATTAATTTAATCGACATTAGTTTAAATTAAAATTTAATCAAGTTGTGTCTATCTTTGATAGTCCGTGACTAATTATATTTTTAAAATCTTAAGCCCAGAAATCGTTTTTGTCAGCACGAAGATCATCCCACATATGTTCTACTCCCATATCTTCAAGTCCTTCGTCATCTTCTATTTCAATACTAGCCGGAGATGATCCATCTTGAGTCTGTTTGCAATATACATCACGCTTGAGTCCAAGCGTAAGATGAATTCCAGCTGCATTATTTTCATATTTTGCTTCAGGAGTTTCACCTTGTAAAAGAGAAATAATATTTTTTTGAGCAACTTCTACTTGACCGAGTGCAGGTCTAACTGATTTAATTTGTAGTAAATCATTTACATCGCCGACTGCGAAAATTCGAGGATGCTTTTCAAGTTGTAAAGTAGGTAGTACATGAATAGTTCCATCAGCATTGATACTTTCTTTTGCTAGTTCGCGAATAGGTTCTGAATTAATTATTTGTCCTGTGCATTTTAAATAGAAATCGACAGATATTGTCTTGCCAGATTCAAGTTCTATTGTGCAAGGTCCATCTGTATTGGGAAGTTTTGCTCTCGATCTCAGATGCACATTAATACCAAGATCTTTACATGACTGAACAACGACGTCGCCAAGACTTGGATCAAATCTCGACATTAATCGATCTCGTGAATGTATAACATGTACTTCTTTATCAGGATAATAACTTTTTATATCTGTAGAGATTTGCACACCGAGAGCACCTCCACCGATTAATGCGATACTTTTGGCAGTTCGTATCCGCTCTTGCAAATTTTTTAAATATTGCATTGAATCAAGTTTTGTGTTTGTTGGCATATTTCCAGGTGGTGATAATCTCGAACCAGTTGCCATGACTAATATGTGCCAAGGCAATTTACGTCCAAACGGTGTGTCCCTATCAACGATTACTTCACTTTGATTTATAGTTTCTACTGAAGCACAAATAATTTCAGCATTGCACTGTGCTTCACTAAATATTTTGTTCATAGGAATAAATGCTTTATGTTCATGCGACGGCACAACAACAAATCTTGGAAAAGTAAATAAATGTGAAAAATGTGAATTGGGTTCGATCAATAAAACACGATGATTTTCAGCCAAATTTAGAGGCATTGATTTTGCTACAGCTCTAGCAACCTTGGAGCCAAGATAGGACGCACCTACGATAATGATATTCAATTTTTCAGCCATTGTGCACACTGTTTGATTCATTTTCAATCACGTCTAGATTCTTTGTAGTTCTACAGAAATTTCAAGAAAATATATCAGTAGTATGTACGTGAGGCTGTTACTAAAAACTGTAGTTGTACCTTATTGAAATTGTGAGAAGTAAAAAATAAAAGTACATGTACTCCATTTAGATTGTGAGTAACACAAAATAAAAGTACATGTACATGCTGACGCATATTCATTTGATAAATATCGCTTGATTGATCACGCAATTCTTTTATTTATTTTGTTTTGGAAAGAAAATAGAATTCAAAATCTAATATGCACTTGATCTAGGATACTGCTATTGTAAATAAAACTTCTAAAATCTAAATAGATTATAAATTCATCAAGATTAAATTTGTTTTGAAACAATATTCATTTAGATTAAGTAATTACATCTCCAATCAAAGTGTATAAGGGAAACCTCTTTGGTGTATAAAAAGGTGTATAGTATAAAAAAATCAATGCGTGTATCAGGTGTCGCCATTGTATGTACACATTAAATAATAGAACTGAATATAACATAGGGTATTAAATCCACCAACAAATAATATTTTATGATGTTCATCAACAAGTGCATGTAATTCAAATATAACAGCGTATAGTATATCAACATTTAATAATTATCGGAATTTAAATGTTATTGGAATAGTACAAGATGAACATCATATTTATGGATTCTATGATTCAAATGGAACGGAAGTAAATGGAATTTTTAATCTTTTTTTTTGAAAGATAATTCGATTTTTTTATTTTAGACAACAAAATGTTTTGATATATGTAATGGAATGTTTTTATGATTTAATTGGTAATTATACTCATTTTACAACACGAACATATTCGTACATAAAAGAATATTTTGGTCCAAGTAATTTTTCAAATGTTGTTCTACGTTATACAACAAATCCATAATCAGGATATACAAAACTATCATCAATGAATTTAACAGTAACAACATCAAGTATTGCAATGATAAAAGGATCATTATTCAACTCGTTTATTTACATTAGTTCAATAATTTTTATGGATTATTAACAATAAACTTTTCCTTACCTTAACGCGACAAATAATATATAGAAAAATTCCACAGTTTTTACTTATTTTATGTGAAAGGACTTCATTGAAAGAAAAAAATAAATTTTAATTCTATGAATTATTACTTCACTGATATTGAATGCATAATAACGAAGTAATGAGATAAGATTTTTCCATAAAGATGAAAAATATCTTGTCTTATCTAACTGGAATTATTCTAGTAAAATATAATTGAAGAAACACTTCGATTATTTCAAGCATTTACAAAATCAAATTGGATTCAACTAAACATAACTACAGTTTTATCAAGCGACAAATTTTATTTTCACACTACTCATCATTACAACAAAGTAATATCATTAAAAATGATAAAACATAGTCATTGACTCATTCATTCGTAGCGATACACCATACTTTTCTTTTTCGTTCTTCACGTTCACATAAGATTGATCATTAACGAAGATATGTATATTGTAAAAAGAAATAACTGTTCGATTTAAACAAAATTATATCTTTTTAGAATAATAAAACAATTCATTTTGATAATAATATTTATGTCTACTCAGTATATTTAAAAATATTTTTTATCATAATATTATCTAGTATATTAACTGTCCTATTGGCGATTTTCTACCTGACTGATTCTTTTTTATTTTTCATCAAGGCTAGCCAATGATGACATGATTACTCAACGTTTGTGTATATATTTTATTTTACCATGTTTTTTATATTTGTATCTGATCATTTTACGCTTTTTTTTGTAAACAAATTTTGTTTTGTATTAAATTATATCATTCTCGAATAGAAATTATCAAATATAAAGTTATATTTCAGATTGGAAAATGCTTGTAAATAATGGTGAAGTTGGTTATCGTGAAACAGATCCATTACAAATAGATATAATTTATAGAAAAATACCAGGTATTTATGGAAAAATATGGTTTAGAAAGGAAAATTATGTTGTATATTTAGGTACAGCTGATGATTTTTCGGTTGAATCAGAATTACAACGACATGTGAAAAATGTAAGTTTATAGAACCTTTCGAAAAAATGAATAATTTCTTTTGTTTTTAGGCTATTAAAACATTAAAACTTAAGTTTACAGATAATTCTGAGTAAGTCTTTGATTTCTTAATTTATAAAGAAAATATTTTTGAATATATTTAGCGAATTAGCTCATTATGGATTTTTGGAACTTAAAAATCGAAAAGATAATATTCAAAATATAGATGATGTTGATGAAAATGATCGTTTTCCATTTGTAAATTATAAAATATTCAAATTTTAAAATATAATTTAATATATGTATAGTTTATTCATCTTGCTACAAATACAAAATCATTATCAATATCAAGATATATTGAAGTATATCAACTTCCAGCTCCGGATTTTATTCTATCAATTCAAACAAGTCCTATTTATGATAATAACGATTCACATAAACAAAAATCAGGTATTCAAACAGAAACAGAACGTGCTGTTCAAAATGGTCTTACTGCTATGGCAAAAATAACACGTAAATAATTTTTGTCGTTTTTCTTTTAATATTTCTATAATGAAATATTTAGGTCCATGGGTAACAACGAGTTGTATTAATGATGATATGATGAAATTACTTGGAGATGCTTTACATAGAGATGTATGTGGAAGGGACATACCTTGTTTAGGAATTTGTAATTGGAATTATGCATCAGGTATTTTAATTTTAAATTCGATTATTTTCATATATAAAATTGTTTTTAATTAATTAGGTGATGAATTATTAGTTAAAAATTTTAGTAAAGCTTCAATTAATGATGAAATTAGATCTATGGTAATGAAATTTTTCATTATTGTTTATATATATTAAATTAATTTATTTATTTTTAGATGGGGGATGATTATTCTACTGTTCATACATATGTTATGATGCCAAATTTAGATTGTAATAATATCGTATCTCATCGAAGACTTCAACCAAATCATACGCATTTTATTTTACTTAATGATGAATCAAAAGATATGAAAAATATGTTATCAAAAAGACAAGAGATTGAACATGAACTTAGTATTAATAGAATATTAAAGTCTCCAATAGCTAATTATCCACCGAAAAATATTGGTAATACCATTTTTTCTAATAAGATTAAATGATTTGTATATATTTCTAGTATCTGATCACGATATTCCTATTATTATGTTATTAATTGCCGGTGATTTTTCAACATTAGCGACGATATGCAATGGTTTAGCAGCAGCAACACCAATCGTCGTTATTCGAGTATGTTATTTCATTTATTCTTTTAAATTAGCTTTTGGCTTCAAAGTATAAGCTGAAAGAATTAATATATTTCTTTCAAAAAAATATCAGCAGATTCAAAGGATGAGCGTTATTTGTGCAGTAAAACCCCCCTAATGTGAACACCATCGGGACCGAAAAAAAAGTGTTCATTATACGGAGATGTTCACTATAGAGAGCTAATATATAACATAGTCTGAAATAGAAGAAATCTTAGACTATTTTCTTATGCCTTTATAGAAGAGAAATACTCGAGTATCTATTATATTGTCCATTTATTATTAGTTAAACGGCTTTAATAAAAGTTTGTTTCAAACTATAATACAAAAACAAGGAGTAGCTGTCTAATTCGCGTTCGAATATAAACGGATATTAAAAAAAATAAAAACTAGTACTTATTTCTAGGAATAGATTTAGTTTTAGAATAATTTTCAGATAAATCCCCTCACCCACTTTGTCATCTTCTTTCACTCATCCCTTGGTCGTATATATGAATCATATACATCTTAGAGTAAAACTAAAACAAAATCTATTCCTAAATATCATCATTTATTTTCGAATTAGTAGTGTGCTGTTGGATATCTATTTATATTCGAATTTGAATTAGGTAGCTCATCAAAACATACGACAGAAAGTAGAAAGAGGTCAAAGAAACATCATATATATGTTCATACTGGAGAGGTGACAATACCAGACGGGACCGAAAAAAAGTATTCACTGTTCAGAATAAAGAGATGTTCAACATGAGAGGTTTTCCTGTAATTAGAAGTGAACATTTTCCATTGATGATTAAAATCTCGATATTGACGAAGTCTTAAATATAATTGTAACACTATTTGATTGAAATTGATTTTCGTATTTAAGCATCTATTATGCAACTAAGATTCACAATACTTTTCTCTTTAGAATACGGGTGGTATTGCTGATATTATTGCTCAACTTTGTCGAAAATTATCTCCAACAGATGAATTAGGAAAATTTCGAAAACGAACATATGTTGAAGAATGTAAAAATCAATTGAAAGCACTTTGTCTTGATAAAGATGATATTATTGATCCTGATGAAGAAATTGAAAAATATATGAATATTTTTAATGAAATGGAAGAACTTGTTATTATATTTGATGCTATTGATCATACAAATCTTGAAGATGCTATTGCTGATGCTATGCTTAGAGGTATTAAATATCGTGCAGAAAATTGGGAACATTTTTTTTCTTTGGATGTTCGAGATACAAGTCTTATTTGGTGTATGGTAAGATTTTATTTATATTCTAAATAAAAAATTTTAATAAAAAACATTCAGATTTGGAATAAAAGTGATTATGCAAAACAATTACTTGTTGATCGTAATGACGATAATACGACATCAACTGGTAATCATAAACAAAAGAAAAATCATGTAAAATTTCTTTCGGAAAACTATTTTTTTTTTATTAAATATTTTCTTTAGATGATGATTCCATTCATGCAACAGTTATTATTCGAAGCTTTATGTCGAAATAATGTTTCTTTTGTTAGTTTATTGATGGAATATGGTGCATCAATTGAAGAATTGACTGAAGAACAATTGATTATTATTTGTGTGAAAACACTAGTAAAAGAATTTCTAAATGAGAGAATTAATTTTATATAAAATCTTGTTTTTTTTCATTTCAGAATGATGATGCATTAATATTAAATAATTCTGAAATACATTTAAGTTTATTTAGATATGAAAATAAAATTCGTGGACTTAAAACATTCGTTGAAAAAAAATATAATGATTATCTTCTACAATATTTAGAACATTATGTAGTAAGAGATCGAATGAAAGAATACTTACTGCATGAACACAGAACAAATCGAAATTTTCTTTCAATATCAAAAAATTTTGATGGACGTAAAACTGAAGCACTTTATCTTTGGTTTGTATTTATGAATCAACCAGCATTGGCGAAATATCTTTGTTCAAGAAGTCGAGTAAGTTAAATATGAAACTAAATTTCTCATTGAATTGAGATTTTTGTTCAATAATTAGAATCAACTTGTTGCCAGTCTTCTTGCAGTTGAGATTTATACATCAGCAAGAAAAGGTGTAAGAAAAAATAAACAAATTTTAGCAAATATAGCTCAGTAAATCGATTAAATATTTCTATATTTATATATGAATTTATTTATATATAGAGAATTTGATCAACATTCAAGAAATATTATTGATAAATGTTTAGTAACAGATAGTGATTTTGCACTCAAATTACTTGAATGTAAAGCATCAGCATTTTATAGTTGTGTGCCATTGGATATTGTACAACGGACAAATTGTCAAATATTTCTTGCTAGTGATACAATTCAAATGCATCTTTTGAATATGTGGTATCATCGTTTTAATCATCGACAACGTTTATTGAATATTCCTGCTGCTGTTTGGGTTTGTGAAAAGATTTTTATCAAAATATTGAGTATTTGCAAAGACTGACGGTGCAATCACCATAATTCATCCCTACACCTCACCATAGATACCATAATTTTGATAACTAACCTCTCTTTACCTCATCACCCTTGGTCACACCCACACCCACACCCTAATAACAGAGTATCAGTGGAGTACTGAAGTATCACTTTTTTCCCCTAGAGATTCACACATTCATCCACATTTATGGCGATCTCACTGCCAGTCTTTGCAACTAATTGAAATATTTCAAATATTTATTCTATATAGATTATAACTACAACTGTACTTTTTCCTGTTTTACCAATTGTACCAATATTATTTCCTTCATTATTTAAAAACACTTCCAGCAAATCAGAATCTGTAAGAATAAATAAATTTTTTACAACTGAATTTTTATGTTTTGTTTTCTAAAGATATCGAATTCACCCAATCCATATCATGCTGTTGTAGCTTATAAACCACCATCACCAAAAGAATCTGTACCAAATCGTTGTAGTATAGGGAATGTTTTTAAAAGAATTAAATGGTATTACGAAGCACCAATGATACGATTTTATAGCAATTTAGTAAATATTTATAAATATTTAATTAAATATTCAGATTTTAATTTGTAATTTAGATGTTCTTTATCGTATTTCTACTCTTATTCAGTTATGTTCTTTTGGTTAGCTATTTTCCAATAAATGCTTACATTGAACATCGATCGAAATATGAAATATTTTCACTTCCATTAGCAGAATTTCTATTACATGTTTGTATGTGGAGTTTAATTATCGATGAATTATATCAAGTTAGATTTTTCTTCAACGGAAATCGATTATTTCACATATTCTTGTTTTATATTATTTAGTTTGCATCACAAATTACAATGCATTATAGTTATAGTACGAATTCTTGGAATTGGATGGATCAAGCAGGTATTCTTATTTATTTGATGGCATTCTTTTCTCGTTGGTCTCATCAACAAACATGGTTCATTTGGTCAAAGTAAGTTATAAATTTTATTTATAGTAGGACGTAATTGATATTATCATTATTTAGAATATTCATGTCGGTCACTTGTGTTATTTGGTATATTCGAATACTTTTTTTCTTTGCTGCATCGCAACGATTGGGTCCAAAATTAACAATGATTTATGAAATGGTAAGTTTGTATGAAAATAATATGTAATTTATCTGAAAATTTTTGATTACAGACAAAAGATGCTATGATGATCTTCGTATGTTTCATTCTCGTTATTCTATTCGGTTTTTCGGTTTCTTCTTGGGCTTTATTAACAACTAAATCACAAATAATATGGCCAAATCAAAGTAATGATTCATTATGGACTATTCCAATAGTAACTGCAGATAGTTATGAATTATGGAATTGGGATTTATTACGAGATGTATTCAATTGGGGTATTTGGAAAGTATTTGGACAAGTAGCTGAACCATACAACGATGCTGTTAGTGGTAAGAATAAAATTATTATTTCATAATGATTTTAACGATAATTATTATAGAAAATGATAATAATGGTGCATTTGTATTCTTATTTTCAATTGCTTTTACAGTTATATCGAATGTACTTCTTCTTAATGTTCTCATTGCAATGTTTAAGTATATATTGATTAAGAATAATTGTCTTTTTTTTATTTTTGTATTTTATTAAGTGAGAAAATTACACGTGTTCAAGAAACATCAAAAGAATTATGGCGAAATCAACGATTTTGGCTTATTTATGAAATGAAAGATAAAACAATTTTACCTCCACCATTTAATATTCTATGTTATATTGGTCAATTCTTAGTATATATTTGTCATAGGTGTAAAAAACTATTTACATTACGTCGAGATCGTGATACAGATGGTAAAATACATATGTTGTTATCATTTTTGATAATCATTTCTCATATTTAGATGAATCTAAACTATCACTCGTTGTTATTTCCGATACAAATCCAGATCGTAATATAATATTTAACTAAATAATTTTAATGAGAATTTTTTTATTTGTATAGAAGGAACATCTCATTTAAGTTTTCCAAGACATACTAATAGTCTTTTAAATTTAATTGATAATCAGGTAACTAGTCGTGAGAAAGCTATTGCTGAATCATATTGGCAAGAAGTATTTCAAAAAGAAAAACAGGAAGCATCGTATGTTGTTTAAACATTGTAGAATAATAGAACACATATTCGTTTCTTTTTCGTCGTAGATCCAACAAATTATATGAAGATACAGAGAAACTAACGCAAAACTATGATCAACAGCAACCGCTTCATGAAATATTACATGTATTAAGTTTATTCATCAATACATAATAATATCTTTCTTGTTGAATAGACGCAAAAAATACTCGAACTATCAAAGAATAAAATTAGTGATAAAGGTGCTCAACAACTCGCGGATGTTATACCAAAAAATACGGTAAATCTCTTTTATCTATCTCATTCATATAAAGATTACTTTCTTTACTTCAGACATTGATCAAAATTAACTTATCTAAAAATCGTATTACAAAGCTAGGTGCTCAATATTTATCTGATGCTTTATTAAACAATAGAGTAATTTATCTTTTCATTTCATTTGCATTGTATATAAATGCGTAATGTTTCATACATAGACCATAACCGAACTTGATCTATCATCAAATCATATTGATGCACTAGGTGCTCAATATATATCGAAAGTTTGTCGAAATAATAAAGTAAATATAAAATTTATTTTATAACGATCGTCATAGTTTTTTCTCTATTTAGGCACTGAATAATATAAATCTTGCAAGTAATCAGATTGGAGATAATGGTGCACAACATCTTGCATATGTTATACCACAAAATACAGTAAAAATTTTCTGTTTTTCTCATGATTTATATATTGATTTTCGTTTTAGACATTGAAAATACTTAATTTGGAAAATAACCAAATAGGAAACTATGGAGCTGAATGTTTGGCTAATGCTTTACAAGATGACATGGTGAACTTATTAATCTTTTCTTTTTCTATTCATTCTATAAATTTAATTCTCTCATAGACACTTATTCATCTAGATCTTGGTGCTAATCATATCGGAGCACAAGGACTTCGTCATTTAGCTTTAGCATTAGCTAATAATACTGTAAAACTTCTTTTTTCATATTTTCTATTGCAATATTCACTTTCTTTGAAGACACTTAACGTACTCAATCTTACATCAAATAAAATCGAAAATCACGGAGTTCAATATTTAGCTAGTATTCTATCAAATAATACCGTTAGTTTCTTCGTACGAACATTTATGTAGATAACATCTTCTTCTTTTCTTCATAGACATTGACTACTCTTAATCTTGGATCGAATAGAATTGGACCTCAAGGAATACAATACTTAGCTGATGCATTAGGAAAGGGCGCGGTAAATCTCTTTCTATTTGGTAACTATTTTATTGAGACTTTCATATTTATATATAAAGGTTCTGAGTACACTTACAATTTCTAATAATCAAATCGGACACGATGGAATTGTACATCTAGCTAATGTTTTAAAAAATAATCAAGTAATTATGAATTTTCTTTTAATTTCATAACGATGTAAATCAATACTTTCTCACAGACAATCACTACACTCGACGTTGGCAGTAATGGAATTGGTGATGAGGGAATACAATATTTGATCGATTCTTTAAACAAGAATACTGTAAAATATAGTTATCTCAATTATTCTTTTATAACTACATTTGTATAGACACTTACTAAACTCAATATTTCATCCAATCAAATTAGTACTACTACAGCCAAAAACCTTGCTCAAACTATCGGTTATAATACAGTAAATATTATTTGTTATCTCTATCTTTTATTGTATATTTCTCTTCGTAATACAGACACTTACTCAACTCGATCTTAGCTATAATCAATTAGGACCTGATGGTATCCAATATTTGGCACCTATTCTACGACTTAATACAGTAAATTGATTTTCATTCTATCTTTTATCTTTTATCGATTCATATATTTTCATATAGACATTAACTTCACTCTCTCTATCAAGCAATCGAATTGGAAATACTGGAGCACAATATCTTGCATATGCTTTGCAATCAAATAACGTATTTTATAATCATTGTTGATCTATATCATTAATATTCGTATTGTTCTCAATATAGTCAATCACTACACTTGATCTATCAAGAAATCAAATTGGCAATACTGGTATAAGTTATCTATCTGTAGCTTTATATAATAACACAGTAAGAATTATGATTTTTCTATAAGATATATAATCTCTTCATTTTTGTGTACAGACACTTCATACACTCGATCTTTCAAATAATCAGATTGGAGATGCAGGAGTGAAAAGTTTAACTGAAGCTTTTGGAACTAATTCGGTGATTTTACAGAGTTGCCTTTCTTCTATTTTTAATAAAAATTTGTCGTTTTAATTTGTAGGCATTAAATAACATCAATCTTCGATTCAACAAAATTCGTGATGGTGGAGCTCATTCTTTAGCTGTTGCTTTAGTATATAATATGAATGTGGCTGTTAAACAACTCGAACTTGGACATAATCAAATTTCAGATCAAGGTGCACATAAACTTGCCGATTTTTTACAATATAATGCGGTAAAAATAGTTTTTCGTATCATAATATTTTTCGTTATGTTTAACCTGTCAAACAGACACTCGTCAAATTAGAAATGACAGGTAATCCAATAACAATTGATGCTGCAAGATATTTGTCTCAAACTTTACGAAATAAATTGGTAAATATTAATTTTTATTTGTAAATTATTTTCTTGACATTTTCGACTTTATAAAGAGTTTAACTACACACAATCTTGCAGTTAATGAAATCGGTGGTGAATGGATTCAATATCTTAGTGATACACTACAAAATGATAAAGTAAAAATCTTTTTTCATTTGTAGTTAATGATTTGTTCATTCTCATTATCTTTTAGACATCTGTCACACTCGATCTCGAAAATAAAGAAATAGGTTATAAAGATATTCGATTATTATCTGTTGCCTTACGAAATAATACAGTAAATTTTAATAAATTATTTCAATATTTATTTGAAATTATCTTTATTTTATTAAAAAGACAGTTACTGCAATTAATCTTAATGGTAATCATCTTGATGTTATGGGAATAGAATACCTTTCTAAAACTTTACGTGACAAACCGGTAACTTATAATTTTCCAATTTACTTTTCTCTAATTCTTTCTTTTTATACGACGACAGATGTTAACTAAACTTGAACTTGATAGCAATGAAATTCGAACCGAAGGAATGTTATCCTTAACTGATATCTTTGATAGTAATACAGTGAGTAAATTTCAAATTTTCTCTGTTTTGATCTTTAATCTTATGTTTATAGTTACTTGTTGAACTTAATTTGAATAATAACGATATTGGAGATCAAGGACTTCAACATTTAGCTCAAGCACTTCGAGACAGTAAGGTATATTATCTCATGTGTTCAGAATGTGTATAGGATCGATGATTTGATTATTTTTTAATTAATATATCAAATAGACACTGAAAATATTGAGACTTACTTATAACAAAATTGAAGAACGTGGAATACAATATTTGGCAAATGCTTTTCAAAATGTTACTGTAAGTGTATCCTGATAATTCTTTACATATATTCAATTCATGAGAATATCTTCTAGACTTTGACAACATTAGATCTTGGATTTAATAAACTTGGTGATTCAGGACTTGGATATTTGATAGATGTTCTTCAAAGAAATACAGTAATTAACAATATCTCTTTACATTTCTATTATACATTTATTTCTATAGAATTTAACCACATTGCATCTAAGCAGAGTCAATTGTAGATTTAAAGGAGTTCAACATATCGCGGATTATCTTCGAAATAATACGGTAAGTTTTAATGTCCTTTTTCTTGTCATTTTTATCTGAATTATTTCTTATAGACACTCACTGAACTTGATTTTTCAAGAAATAGAATTGGTATCGATGGTAACGAACCTATTGAATATTTGACTGATGCTTTGTGTACGAATAGGGTAAATTCGATTGTATTTTACTCGTATCTTATTATCATTATTGGATTATCATTTAGACACTCACAACATTGAAACTGGCTACCAATAAGTTTGGTTCTGACGGAACTGAATATTTCGCGAAGATGCTCGAAAATAATATTGTGAATTTTAATCTTTTCTATCTTGATGATATAACTTGATTGTCTCATATAGACACTCACAGAACTTGATCTTTCTTACAATTGGGTTGGTGATAATGGACTTGAACGTTTAGCTTCATTTTTGAAAAATAATCAAGTAAATTCTAATCTTTTCTTTTATAATGATTCGTTTTAGTATCATTATCATTATTATTGTTTATAGACACTCACTAATCTTGCTCTTATTCAAAATGAAATTGAAGATCTAGGTATTTCACATTTGGCAGCTGCTCTTGAAGATAATCATGTAAATATTCATTATCCCTCGAATTTATTTCATATTCATCTTTATTTTCTTCCATACAGGCACTTACTACACTTCTTCTTAATAGCAATTACATTGGTAACAGTGGATGTGAATATCTAGCTAACGCCTTGAAGAATAACAATGTAAATATTCTTTTTCTATGTCTTTATTCTAATATCAATATTTCTTTAATCATAAGACTCTCACTAATCTGGGTCTTTATGGTAATTTTATTGAAGATGAAGGAGCACAATATTTGGCTGATGCATTTCGAGAAAACACAGTAAAACTTATTTTCTCTTTATTAATTTATCGTTGACTATTTTCTTTTTCAGACACTGATTACTCTCAATCTCAAAAAAAATAGTATCGAACCGGAGAAAATGCAATATTTAACAGAAACTTTCCAGAATAACATGGTAAACTTTATCATTATCTTTTTGTACTCCATTTTACTATATATTCATATAGAGAGTTACACCAATAAAGCTTGAAGATAAAGAATATTCTGATCAAGATGATCAACTACAGATTGATAGTTCATTAAGTAATACAGTAAGTTTGACTTATTTGTATCATTTTCAAAATTTCAATTTCGAATATATCTTGTAGGCATTAATGACATTCGCTTTACAAGATGAAGATAAAGGTGTTGAAAGAGCTCAATATCTAGCTGATATATTTAAAAATAATCAAGTATGTCTCATACACCAAATCTCTTTTACGAATAAAAATTCTTTATTTAATACATAGGCTCTCAACACCTTAGATCTTGAAAATGATAATATTGGTACTCGAGGAATGGAAAATGTGGCGAATGCTTTTCAAAATAATACAGTAAATTTTTGTTTATCTGACTTACCTATTCTCATTGAATTTTCATCTTCAGACACTCATGACACTGAATCTTGCCGCGAATGATATTGGTGATGAAGGAATTCAATATTTGATTAAAATTCTTGAAAATAATAATGTAAACCTGACTTTCTATGTATCATTCGTTCTTTCATCATTCATATTCTATACAGACACTAACTAAACTCAATCTTCAGTACAATAAAATTACTTCTGAAGGAGCTGAACATTTGGCGAAAGTTTTAGCAAATAATACTGTAAATCTTTGTCTGTGTTTTTCTTCTATCATACTTTTCATATTTCAATTAGACATTAAAATCACTCGATTTATCAGAAAATGAAATTGGTATTAGTGGCACACAACATTTAGCTGAGATCCTCAAAAATAATAATGTAAATATGAATATTATCTTTCTTTTTCATTATTATTATTATTATTATCATTTTATCATATAGACATTGACAGAACTCGATCTAACTAAGAATGAAATCGATGATGAAGGAATTACACATTTAGGCAAAGCTCTTGAAAGCAACAAGGTAAATTTTAAATATTCTTTATATATTCTATATCATTTGTATATCTTTCAGACACTTACTACAGTCAAGCTTGGCGATAATGGAATCACTGCTGAGGGAATTGAACATTGCACTAATTTTCTACGAAACAATACAGTAAATTTCAGAATCGATATAAGAACACAGTATTAATATTTGATTTATAGACTCTTACTACACTCAATCTGAATATTAATCTACTCAGCACTGATGGTGTTAAGCATTTAGCTACTGCCTTTCAAAATAATAATGTGAGATTTAGTTTTTGTTAATCTTTTTTATTTATTTCTTATATAGACATTGACTACACTTGAACTTTCACGCAATCAAATTGATAACGAAGCAATGGAATATCTAGCTGAAATTTTACGAAATACTCAAGTACAAACTCTTACTTTTTGCTCATTAATTATATTCTTATATATATCTTCCTTCCTAGGCATTGACCACACTTATCCTTTCTCGCAATACGATTGGAGATAAAGGAATTACATATTTGGCTAATGTTTTACGAAATAATATGGTAATACTAAGTGTTCTTTTTTTCTTTCTCTTGTTTAAACATTCAAAGTCTTCTAATTTTATAGACACTCACTAAACTCGATCTCAATCATAATGAAATTGAAGATCAGGGCATTGAAGAATTGAGTAGTGCTTTGTTGAATAATACAGTAAACTTACATGTCTAGTTTCTCTTCTCTTTTTTAATTTGACTTTTTCATCTAGACTCTCACCTCTCTCAATCTTAGTAATAATAAAATCAAACAACAAGGAGCTCAACATTTAGCTACTGCATTTGCAAATAATAAGGTAAACATTTTGTTTACTCTTCATTTAATTTATTTTATATTTTGTATTTCTAAAATAGACACTTACTTTTCTTGATCTTGCTACGAATAATATTGGAGATCAAGGTGCACAAGTTTTGACTACTGTTTTTCGAAATAACACGGTAAATATCATCATGTTTCCTATTATTCATCTCAATTTTTACATGTAGACACTGACCACACTTGATTTACGACGTAACGAAATAGGAAAAATAGCCAAACGTTATGTGATGAAAACTTTACGAAAGAACAATGGATTGAAATTATTTTTAAGAGATGATGAATATGATCAATATTGATTTATTGCACAATAAATTTTTATTTAATATCACATATTTATATATTTTTTAATATGATGTGTTGTTATTTTTTCTTCCAATAAAATGACTAGATGCTTGTTTTGTGTCACAGATTTCATATAATGTTATAATCACATGTTTGAAGAAGAAAAATGATGTCAACCAGAAAATCACTGAACAGGCGATTTTATTCAAAGTAACGTTCCATGCTAATTGATAACCTACTGTTACAAGTATAGGTTGTTGAAATTTTTCAAAAATACGACTTCTGTTTTTAAAACATACTGCAAAATCATACCCTTATACCCTGTTCGAATTATTTTCAAGTTATTTCTTATGTTTTAATTATGTAATATATCATGAGTTATTTTTCTTTATTGGAAAATATAGATCACCATAATCTTGTTTAACAAATAACAAAAAAAAATAAAGAACTAAATGTGAATGAAAAATCAAGATGATAGAATAACGAAAAAAAAATTATCTGAGCTCTTTATTGCCACCGATGATGTTTATAGCTAGAAAATGAAACTAGATGTATTTTTATTCCATATGATCGTTATTTTCATTGTTACCTAAAAAAAATGAACAAAAACACTTTGAATATATAACATGTTAGAATAAATTTATTAAATAATAATATTCGTTTGGTTTAGAAAAAGAAAAAACGCATTTCTCGAAATTTCATAGCTCTTCTTTTAACTCAACCAATGTTACTTATCTTATATGAAAGCATAGACTAGATTATAACCTTGATGAAATGTGAATCTTTTGAACTATGTATGTTTAGATTTTGATTAAATATGGATAGTATTCTCTGATATTTTACTATACCTTGATCATTATGTTGACCTCGACCATGACTACCACCGAATCGTGAACCTCGGTTTCCTTGATTAGTTGATGAAAAATGAGCATTATATCCATAAGGATCGTCATCTTCATCATGTCCATCACCATTTTCATTATTTTCATCTTCATTTCCATAATCAATATCTAAATATTTAAATAATAATATCGATGAATAAGAAATAAATATAACAAGAATATTTACCCGAACCAACTTCATCATCTTCAACCATATCATCAAGTGGATCTGGATGAAGTGCTTGACATTCAGCAATAGTTTGATAAGCAATTTTTAAATCTTCTGATGTTAACATTACAAATCGATAATTAACAGTACGAATACTATCATATTCAACAGGTGATTCACTTCGTCCATCATCACCATTTTCTTGATGATTTGTTGTATCATCGTCATCTTCATCATCTTTTGATTTTTGAACAATAACAACAAGATGTTCTTCGGGATATTTTGGATCATGTGTAACAATTCCATGCATAGTTAATGATGGATAATCAATTGCAATGCCTTGTCGTTGTGTTTCATTCGATGCAAGTGCCCATACTAATTGACTAAATAAAATAAATACAAAATTAAATAAAATTATTAAAACAAATATTTTAAATTACCTTTCAGCAATACATAAAACACCTTGACCTAAATAATCATCTTCTAAATAAGCTTTAACTGATGGATATTGTTGACGAATATGTTCAGTTGGAATTGTAACTGTATTTAAATGAGAAGACATCTACAAAAAGCAAAAAAATTCTATTTATTAAAACAACATAATATTACATGAATAATAATGTACTACAATAATAAGAAAAAGAAAAATATTAATTTAAATTCTCAATCGATGGACGGTTTCTCATGTCATTGTGTATCTGACCGACACGAGCAAAAAAAAGAAGAAAGTAGAGAGATTTCCATTTCAATGAAAACCATTGTCAGATGATGATGGAAAAGTTTTCATTTGTAATTGAGCAACTTGTTCACGTAGAAGTGCAATTTCTTTTTGAAGCTAAAATAAAAAAAAGGAAAAAGAATTATTATGAAATAAAATAAGAATAAACTAACTCGGGAATTAATATGACCCATATGTTCAATTTCTTTAGTTGATTCAGTTGCTTGAGTAAAGAATGCTCGATTTGAATCATTCTAAAGAATAATGGAATAATATGAATAAGAAATTGATTCTATTTACTGCTATTCGTTGTCGATCAACATCTGATTTAAGTATTTGATTTTCTGATTGAAGATGATCAATTTTTTTTTTCATTAATGCAATAATTTTTTCTAATTCAACAGTCGATCGGCCAGAATCTCCAATCTTTAAAAGAAAATTTTTATTTTATTTTACATTATAAATAATATAGAATTTACTCGTCGCATGTTTCCACTCGATGAGGATCGAGGGCTATCACCATTTCGTAAACCTTCATTTTCAGATTTTAAAAATCCATTAATCTTTTGTAATTCTTCATTACGTAATCGAACTCTACATAAAATTATCATTAAATTGACCGAATTCTTTTCAAATTTAAAAATACATACTTGCTTAATTCATCTTTTAATTGTTGATTAAATTTAAGTAATTCTCTTTTATGTGTATCTAAATCAGTTATTTGTTGTTGAAATGATTCGATTGTTCGTTTTGTTCGTTCGTCCTTAATAAGAAAAAAAGATTTTCATAGTTTCTCGATTTCATAAGAATGAAGAAATTACGAAATAAATATATGTAATTATACAAGCATAGAAATTATTCTTTGTAGAGGATGTATGAGTAAATTTGAGAGGAACATTCAGTTTATATTACTTACTCGATTTTCATCAAGAGGTCGTTCTGCTGTCCTTGTTTTACGAAGTTTATCTTCAAGTAAACGAACTTGACGTCGTAATGATTCAATTGTATCTTCACCCTAGAAATTTATTTGATGTAAACAATTCAACTATTTTTCGACGTTCTCATACTTGGCCTTGTTGAAGTTGTTGACCAGTCATTCGTCGTTGTACATTGTCCGTAAGTGTTGCATTTTGTTGTTGAACTTTATTTAATTTCTTTTCATTTTGACCTATAATTCAAATGATTACATTTATTCTATTGAATAAATATATAAAAAAACAAACTACCTAATTTTTCTCGAGCATCAACTGCTTCATCTTTATATTGTTGTGCTAAAGCTTTTTGTGCTTTTAATTCTCGTTTTAAATTTTGTATTTGTCCTTCATAATCATCAATTTTTTCTTGTAATTGTGATGTTTTACTTGTAATTAATGCTTGTACAGAAAGACTCTGTTTATCTTCATCACTCATAGCTTTTAAATTTCCTTCAGCTATTTTAACCATATCACTACGAATATCAGCTAAAGCACGTATTAATTCTTGACGTTGTTCTTCTTTCAATGCTAATTGTTCACGTAAATTTATTGAATTATTTGTTCCAGTATTTGCTGGAGGATTATTCTTTGTTGTTGTTGTTGTTCTACTAGATGTAGATCTTTGTGCATTCTCAAGATCCATCATTGATTGTCCAATTTTATTATGTTGATCTTGTAATTGTGAACTTTGAATTTCAATTTTATGACTTAGTTCATTAACAAGTTTTTCATAGGTAGATTTAACACTATAGAAAAAAAAGATATAATTTATTTATTAAGATTTAAATAAACATTGACTATACTTTTCTCGATCATGTTTAAATTGTTCCATTTTTTGTGTTAATCGTCCCTTCCATGTTTCAGCTTCACGACGTGCTTCACGTAATTTTTCATTTAAATGTGCAATTGTATTATCTTGTACAGCAACATTCTCTTCAAGTTCACGTATACGTGACACCTATAAATATAATAAGAAAATAAATTTCTAAAAAATCAATTCAAAATAAAAAACCTCAGCTGTTGATGATGATCCATTAAAAAATCCTGGATTACCACCACGTTCAACAAAATCTTTAAAACGAATAAAATCGAGATCACGTTTATTTTGTAATTGTTCATTTAATAATTGAATTTCTTCTTCATGTTGTCGGATTTGTTTATTTGAATCATCACGAGCTTCTTTAAGCATATCTTGATATTTACGTATACTTTCTTCTTTTTGTATAATACGAGCCTAGATAAGAAATAGAATTAAATTTCTATAAAGAAAATTTTATTTCATATACTTGAAGACTATCAATTGTTGATTGAGCAGCTCGAACAGTTGATAAACGAGAAGAATCATCGGGACGTGTCATAACATCAGATATAAGTTTATCGGAATCAAGAATAGTTGTTGTTGGTAAACGAAGTCGAAGTTCATGAATAACTTTATCACGTGCTAATACAGCATTTTCCATTTCACGAATTTTATCATTATGTTCAGTTGTTTTCTTAATATTAAAATTACAAAAAAAACAAAAATTAAATCATATGAATCTACTTTGTCAACAAGTTGATGTTGTATTTTAGCTTCCATTAATAAATGAATATTATCACGAATAATAGTTAATGCTTGTTCTAATTGATGAGCAACAGGTAATGATGGATCTGGATAATTACCAATAGCTTCTTCAAACTAAAGAAATATATTTTGATCAAATAGAAAACGAAAAGAATTTCAAATATTACTCGTTTTGCTGCATTAGCAATATCATTTTGTTGTTTTTCAAGTTGATCTATTTTTCTTTCCATATCTAATTCACGATGTTCCCAAATTAATTGTCGCTCTTCAATTTCCTATTAAATAACAATAAAAATGATTATTCTAAAAAAAACTCAATCTATTAAAAAAATACCTTTTCAAATTTAACATTTTGTTCTTCAAGTTCAGTAACATTTATTTCAAGTTGTTGTACCAATTTGGTCAAATGTGAATTCTATATAAATAAAATCATTAATTTTAACAGATCTTATCGTAGTCTCAGGTATATGAAGAGATCAATTAGTACTATGCTCTATTATACTCAACAAAGTTTATTGTTATTCAATAGGAATCATTATAAACGGCATAGATTGTATAGAATTTGTCAAGACTCATTCTTTCTTCTAGTGGGGTGACTAGGATTTTGGTAGTGGTTGGACGACAGTAAGCGATGTCTGTAGGACGCGCAAGAAAATTTGGCTAACAAAGCTAAAATGGGCGGTGCCACTACTTTCTTCTTCTCTGTTGAAAAATTTGAAATCAATTCTTTTATTTTAACTGATATTTCTTATTATATCTTTTTCTTTTCTATACAAATATACTTACATCGGTTTCCATACGTTTATTAAGTCGAATATGTCTTAATTCATTTAATTTAACTTTCTCTAGCTTTTGTTGCCATTCAATCATTTTTTGTACACGAGCATTACTTTGACCATCTTTAAGTGTAGCTAAAAGTTCTTCAAGTGATTTATGTTTAAATTCATATGATGCTATTTGAGTTTCAAGATCAAATTTTTGATCAGCTAATTTCTTCATATCCAAATCTAATTGTTTTTTACCATTACGTAAATCAATCATTGTTTTAGCGTATGATTCTTGTACGCGTAATGGTAATGCACCTGCATATTTATGACGATAATCCTAAATGAGAAGAAAAAGAATAATTCATTTCAGATAAATTAAGTGAGATTAAAGTTTACTTGTAGAGCTGTTCTTAAATATCGAATACGTTGTGTATATTCTTGACGAATAAAGAATAAACTTTGTTCTTTTTCATCTAATTTTTGTTCTGTTCGAAGAAGTAATGCTTTTTGTTTAGCTAAATCATTATCAGATTGTAATTGTTTTCGTTTAGCTGTTGCTTCACTTATTTGTAGTGCAAGAATATGACGATGAAGTTTACCTACAAAAGATAATTGTTTTTTTTGAACAACAAACAAAAAAAATATTTTCTTTTACCAATTTCACTTTTATCATCTGTTTTCGATTGTAAATCAAGTAATTGAAGACGTAATGATTGAAATTCTTTTTCATCTAATACTTTCATATCATTAATAGCTCCGACTTGATACGTTGCAACTTCAGATATTTCACGTAAACGACCTATTTCTTGTTTAGCATGAATTTCAGTACTTTCAAGTTCAGATATACGTCTAAAGAAAAAATTAGATATAAATTTTTAAAATATCTAACATATCAAAATATATATACCGTTTGTCAGCATCAGATACTGTTCTTGGTACACTATGTGCAAGATCATCACGTAATTCACGTTCAGTACGTTGCATTTCGAGATTCATTCGTGTTAATTCACTAAATTTTTTTTCTAATTCGAGATTTCGATCTTCCATTTGTCGAAGTGTTGTACGTTGTTGATCATAAAGTTTTTGAGCATATTCAGCTCGTTGTCTTTCATTAAGTTCTTTCATTTCAAGAACAGTTATTTTACGTGAAAGACTTCCAGGATTCTCATCTACGAAACCACTTCTATTAGATCGCACTGATGTACTAGTATAACCTTAAAATAAACATAAATTCGTTAAAAAATAAAAAATTGATTTTAGTTTTTATTACCAGCATCAATTAATCCTTGATTTTTTAAATTTTCCATTGTTTCTTCTAATAAATGCATTTTTTCTTTATCTATTTGTAATTGTCGTTTAAGAAATTCTACTTCATCAATTAATCGTCGATTATCCTCCTAAAATAAATCAATTTCAAAATCTTTTATAAGCAGAAAAAAGGATTTTTACCGTTAATACAGATGATTGTTCAGTTTGTTGAACATATGCATGTTGTTGTTCAAGTAAATCTCGATATTTTTCTACAACATCTTCATATTTTCTATTAATTTTATCTAATTCATTTTGATGTACACTCTCTTCAACTTGTTTTTGTAAGTGTTTTATACGATAAGCAGATGTATCTTTAAAACGTTGTAAATAATTCAAACGTGTTTGTACAGCAACTTCCATATCAACAACTTCCGTACGTAATTTTGTATTATCCTATTTAATTAAGATTATTTTTGTTTTCAAAGAAAAATTCAAAAATATTTTTAACCTTTCGTAAATGTGTTTCAATATCTTGATATGATAGAATTTTTCTTCCTAATGTTTTTTCATTAACACGTAAAACAGTTATTTTTCTTGTAAGTTCTGCAATACGTCGACGAACTTCAACATCATCTTGTTCCAATGTATTAAGAAGACGCTAAAAAAAATAAAATATTGAAAATAACGTGTGTTTTTTCGAATTCTATTACATCAAATTCTTGAAGTTTAACAAGATTTTTTTCAATTTCAGTTTGTAAATCACGTTTTGCATCATTTGTTTGTTCACGTTCATTTAACCATTGTTGTTGTTTCTCATGAAAATCTTTATAAAGTAAACCTGTTTGATGTTTAATAACATTTAATTTTCGTCGATATTTATCAAGTCCTTCTTCAAGACTTTTATTCATTTCACGTTGTGCTGTTACTTCCTATATATTATAAAATAAAAAACCCAATTATTTTTTTGATCTTTTCAAATACATACAGCTAAAGCATCAACAAGATATTCATTAAGACATGATATTATATCACGACTTGATGGTGATAAACCATCAGGTAATTTTAATGATTGATATGTAAGCGGAACAGCACCAGCTTCTTCAAATAATTTTAGATCACGTTGAAGTTTTTCATTCTAGAAATATTGTTCATTTGAATGATAAAGAAAAACAAAAAAGATTTACGAACTCGTTCAACAGCTAATTTAAGATTAACATCAGATTTAGTTTTTTCGTGTCGAGCATTATATAATTCATCTCGTAATTCAGCAATACGACCAAGTAATTTATCATTTTCACTTTTTAATACCATTGAACCATCATATCGACCAGCATGTGATTGACTTTCAAGAACCTAAATTATTAAAGTTATTTTAGAAAATAAAAATTCTATTCTATATACTTGAAGCATTTTGTCTAATGATGGACATTGAATAACGTAAGATGATGATGGATCACCAGATGATGAACGTGGAAAACGTTTTTGTTTTAATTGTTGATCAATTTCTTTTAAACCTTGTTCAAGACCATGAATTTCAGTAATTAATGCACGATTTTCATTTGTTTTCTCAATAAGGTCACGTCGAAGTTGATCAATATTTGTATCAAATGCTCTTATTTGTTGATCATAATCATTACGAGCAATACGAATTGCATCATCCGCAGTTGTACTTATAGGTCGAGCTATACCAGTATCATCTGTCCATACAGAATCACCAGCAAGACCTAATTCAGCTGCTCGAACACCAGCTTGACGAGCTAATTGACGACAGTTTTGTTTTAATTTCAATCGTTCTTCTTCGAGACGTTCGATCTATCAAGATGAAAAAGATCTTATAACTTCTATTCTAAAGATAATTCATTTTTCTTACTTCTTTTTGTAAAACTTGTACAACAGCTTGATTCGCTTCTGTACGTGTCATTCTTGCTGTTTTAAGTTGTTCGACGGACATTGGTGTTCGTGGATCCATACCTAATTTAGCTCGTAATTCTTCATTTTCATCAGTAACTTCATTAACAGTAAGTTCATTTCTTGATGCAAATTGTGCTAAATCTTCCATTTGTCGATCTCGTAATTTAATTTGTTCTTTTAATTGACGTATTTCTTGTACAGCATCACGTAATTCATAATTTTTATCCAAAAATGCTTTTAATTGTAGATCAAGATCATGTAAACGAATATCACGTTCACTTAATTCTTTTTCATAATCATTTAGTTGTTTTCTTAAACGATTTGTTTCATATGTATTCGAACGATTTGTTGTTGATGTTGGATCAGCAGGTGCTTTTAATGAGGAGGAAACAAAAAAGAATAGAATTAATTTTGAAAATGTATTTTATTTACTTATATGATCACTTCGCATTCGATCAAGAGCATCGGTTTGTTTAATTAAATCATTTGTTGCTTCTTCAAGTTTTTTTTTCAATAATGAAATTTGTTGATCTTTTTCAGCAACTGCCTAAGATTTCAGAATTTTGTATTTTAATACAAATGACAAAAATATTATTTCGATTTCTATTTACTTTATTCAAAGTAGTAATATCGGTTTTTTGATTTTCTAATTGATGCATTTGTAATTGATCGCGTTGATCAATTATTTTTCGTTTAAGATCATCAATTTCATCATCTTTAGATTTAAAAATATCCTTTAAAAAAAAAATCGAAATTTATTAATAAATAAATTCAAATTAATAAACTTACTTTCCATTGTTTAACTCGTTCTTCAACAAGTCGCATAACCATATCATCATCATCGCTAGCATTTGTTGGCATTTGTTCTCGAAATATATTAAGTTCATTTTTTAATTCAAGATTTTCTTGATCTTTTTCATTGAGAAGCGACTAGAAATAAATTAATAATAAAATCTTAATATTAATTATTGAATATACTTTAATTTTTGCATGTTCATTTGATAATTCATTAATATGACGTGTAGCTTCTTCTAATTCACGTTGAAGAGCAGCTGCTTTTGAATTTACTTTTTGACGGTCATTAAATAATTGCTAAAATAAAATATTTCTTTAAGAAATAAATAAATCTTTAGATATAACATACACTATTTTCATCCAAAACACTATTGAGTTCTTTTTCCATGGCACGTACACGTGATGTTCGTTCTCCATCATCTTCTCTTATTCGATTTGTATCACGTAATTCTGATACACGTTTACGTAAATCTTCTGATAATTTATTTAATGCATCATTCTAGAATAAATATTATTGAATAATAAATGAAATACTTTCTTTTTGTTGATTTCCAAACCTGGTTTTGTAGATCTCGAACTTTATTTTCACATTTTTTAAGTTCTTCTCGAACTTGTCCAGCTTCACCTAATGTATTTTCATAGGATCTTCGATAATCTTCGTTTTCACTTCGAAGACGATTGATTTCATTTTTTAAAAATGAATCAGCCTAAAAGAAATTTAATACAAAATAAATTCAATTTCAAATTAAATATTTATTTACATCTTTCGCATTGTCAAGT
Organism: Adineta steineri; assembly: GCA_905250115.1. Lineage (NCBI taxonomy): Eukaryota > Metazoa > Rotifera > Eurotatoria > Adinetida > Adinetidae > Adineta > Adineta steineri. The sequence goes on along the minus strand of CAJNOI010000001.1, from coordinate 1,142,439 downwards.
GCGTTATTTTTTAAGTTGTCATCTAGATAAAGTATCGTTAAATATAAATTTCGAAAAAAACTAATTTATTTACTCTGTTGTGCAACCTCGACTAATTTATCCCAAAATCCATCCTTTTGTGTTCGAAAAAACTGAAAAACAATATATATAGAATTTTCTTTTCATATCAAAACAAAATCGTATTACTGCAGTAAATTGTTGACCCAGTCGAAATGCATGACGTAGATCTTGTTCATTGTCAAATTCATCTAGTTTCAGCTATGAAAATATTTTTATAAAAAATATTTCAAAATTTATATAAAATTCTTACACTTTCATAATCTTTAGCAAGTCTATCATGTCGATCTTCATCTGTTTCGTTTTCCGCATCAAAATCAGCTGGTTTCAGCTTTAATAAATTTTGCCATTTAGGAGATGATGGAGCCATACTACAATCTACAAAGATACGATGTAAAAAAAAACAAACAATATATGCAAAATTTTGAATTATTGTTCTAAATTTAATAATGTTGATTTCATATTAAGTACAAGAAAAGGACTATCATTAACAAATTTTTGTTTCCATTCTTTAAATATATACAAAAAATTATATTTTGAAAATAATCGACGATTTTCTGTTAATTCTGAAAGTTTTTCAAATAATATTCCTAGTTTTTCCATTGTTTTAAGATCAAATGTTGGAGTAAGTGGAAGATGAATATTGCTTAGATTTGTTGATGAACCAAGACCATCATTACATTGTTGGGCTAATTGATAAAATAAATGAAACCATGTTTCATTACTTAATTGTTTTAAAAATGGACGAAGTGATTTGGAATCCGTACAAAGAAGTAGAAGAAGATCAATTGTATCGAATATTACTAAATAAATGAAAGAAAAAACAATGCATTCTGCTCGTAAATATAGTCATAATTCGGTCAAGTCAAGTGTGCTCCAAGTTTTCGCGAAAAACTCTAATCATCTGTTTTTGATTGCTCTAATAGATACTCTGAACTATGCTGAGTCGACTTGCGATGCCCAAGAAAATAAGCACACAGTTACAAGTTATAAAAAACCAGAGATGGGCAACTCCGGAGTTGACGTTGCCCATATTTGATAGATACTTTTTGCTGTTCTCTTACACGTCATGAGATCCGCCGGAGTTGGAAAAAAGTACCACCTCCAACTCTACTCCAACTTCAAGTAAAAAAGCGTCAACTCCGGAGCTGGGGTTGCCCATCTCTGTCAAAAACTTCGAACTCTTTAACGTGACCTCATAATTCTTACGTCGTTTGTGATGTGATGGTGGTTTAAGCCATCTATATAATGCGATAATACCATAATTTGTAACAAAGAGATCAATAAATGGTTTTGAATTTAAATCAAGTCGAAGTTGATTATAAGATGTAATAAGATCAATAATTTTATTACATGTTAATAAAACAATTAAACAAGCATAAAGTCGAATAAGTGGTTCATTATCATCAAAAAGATGTGGACGTTCCTTAAAAAGAAATATGTATATATATTTGAGTTTGAAAAAAAAATGTGGATTTCTACTTGATTTTTATCACATTTAAGAATTTGTTCACATAATCTTCGATACGAACATGAATAAAGATGACGCGTTTGTCCGCTTGTTGTTGGACATTCAATCATTATTAATGAAAAATAAACTAATTTAAGATAAGAAATAATTAAATTTGAATGATTCTTATTTAAACAAAACGATGATTGATCAGCAAGAATAGTTAATAATTTCGAATATCTTTCAATTGTATCTGGTGTTATTGAAGAAGTATTTGGCCATTCAGATACAGTTGTTTGTGTAATATCAGATAACCAATTAAATAAGAAAATCATAGAATCAGGAGAAGCAATACTAGGAGATTTTGATATAGTTGTCACTACAAAAAATCATATAGATATTGAAATTTTTCTATTATATATATATATTTACGTGAAGTTGTTGATGAATGATGTTCATTCGATTGATCTGTAATTGATGTAGTTCGAGATGAATGAATATTTTCCATTGATTTTCTACATTCATCATTTGGATTATTTAATAGACATTTTTTATTTATTTCAATAGTTTTTTCTAATTCTTTTATTTTTTGTTCTGATATTTGATTTAATCGTATTAAATTTTCTGCACGTTTTTCTGTTTGTTTAGTTTTTTCAGCTAATTTATCATTTGTTTCACGTAAATCATTATAATTACGTTTTAATTCACTATTTTGTTCACGTAATAATTGTAAACTATCATTTGTTCGTTTAAAATCTTTTGTTACATTATTTAATTTTTCTTTATAGACATTTAATTCACTATCAAATTTATCTTTATGTGCTTGCCAACCATGTTCAATTGTTTCACGCATACGTTGTTCCCATTGATTTAATAAATCTGATTTGATTTTTAAACGTTCATTTTCTTGTGATAAACGTTGACGAATTAATAAAAGTTCATTGTAAACTGTTTGAATATTTGCTGGAGAATATCGTATGGATGCTAATGTTGTATCAATATCAGCATCGGCATTATCTGTAGCTGCTGTACTATTAAGAGTCTTAATTTCATCATCCGATGATTGTTCATCTCCTGAATTTAAAGAAGAAAGTATCGTTTGATTTAAATCTACACGATTCATTGTATTTGATTAATATGAATAGAGATTCTTGTGTCGATATGGTAACGACATAGATTTAGTTTCAATCGATATGGATGGTTTATTTACAATCCAATCAGAAAGAAAAAGAAAATTCTATTTTACTAATTTATAAACATTTTTAAGAAATAAAAATGACAAATTTTCTATATATTAAAAATTTTTTGTCAATTATTTGGCAAGTCCATTATATATTGGGTAAAATATGGACTGATGTAATTGTTTGTTTGTAAATTTTATACTCAGTTGTAATCATACCTTATTTTTAGGAAAAAGAAGGTAAAAAATTATTTTACGATCTTTTTTTATTTATTATCATATAGTTTTTAACATAAATATTCTATTCTCATAAAAGAAGCCTTTGTTTTATCATAAGAAATTTATCATTATGATTAATTTTCGAAAAAAAAGAAGTTGACTTTGTTTTTCAATTCTATATATTCGTTAAGGTTATTAAGGGTGAATAATATGTTTGAGTCAATAGTTTCTTATTTGTTTTAGATTTTATCACAAAAAATGAACATTAGATCTGTTTCTCATCAGCATTTTTTTCTTTATCTCATATGTATATCAATCGTAGCAGCATTTGACACATACAATTCTATTGTACGATTAAAACCAGGAAAAACAAAACAAAATAACAAAAAATCCAAACAAACGAAAGATGAAGGAACGTTAACATTAATTTATTTAGCAAAATTTGTACCTAATATTTTGGCTATATTGATATATTATTTCTTTAAAGATACTCATCATTCATCCTTCTTATCATCAAATATATCAGCTACATTGGGTATATTTACATTCATAGCAGGTTTATTAATACGACAAATTGCTATAATACAATTAGGCAAATTTTATACATATAAAGTCAGTATTGATGATGATCATGAAATGATTGATACAGGACTTTATAAATATATGCGTCATCCAGCATATACTGGTACATTTCTTGAATTAACTGGTGCTGCTCTTCTTTATAATCATTTTGTTTTATCATGGTTCCTTTCATTACCTTATCTTATTGTTGTATTAAAACGTATTAAACAAGAAGAAAAGGTTTTAATCGAAAGATTTGGACCAAAATATCAAGATTATATGAAACATGCTGGCATGTTTCTACCACAACTTTCACAATGAAAAAACTAGATAATATTTAATCAAGCATTTATCCTATATATTATAGAAATTAAACAAGCTCAGATGAATCTCAGTGTGTATTTTTTGTTGTTCTAGATATAAATAATTTTAATGCTTGAATTTACACTTAAGTTTTTGAGTGGTGACAGTCGCAAGTATGAAGTCGATGAATCGGTATGAAAATCTGATTAATTTAAAAAAGTTTTATATGTATTTAATTTTTTGTTTATTTATAACAGACAACTGTACGACAATTTAAAGAACGATTACGTGATGAATTAGAAATTCCAACTGAACGACAACGTTTAATTTTTCAAGGCAAAGTTCTACAAGATGATACAAAACTTATCGATAGCAGTATGAAGATTTTTTTGTTTTGTATTTTTTAAATCAATTTGCTTTGTTTTCTAGATATTCAAAATAAAACAATTCATTTTGTTGAACGTGCTGAACCAATTCCACCAGCAGGACCTAATAATAGCTCTGGTGGTGCATCAAATATGTCAGGTAATGGTTCAAATGATGGTGGAATGAATCAAGCCATGATGGATGAAGTTAATGAAACAACAAGTATTTTTATAAATGCTTTTCCAGGTGCTGCAAATTTACAACCAAATGATATACAAGTTAATCAAGTTTTTTTTTCAAAACTCTATGTTTATAATTTTATTATTTGTAGAGTTTAGTACAAAATTTACTGAATGATCTTGGTGATGTTGGACGGCAAGCACAAGTAAATACAACAATGGCTGTAAGTGAAAAAATGATTGAATGATTATTATTATTATTGTTTTGTTTCTTGTGTGTTTATATAGTCAGATGGACATGGTGTAGATATTAATATTGATTTTGGTAATGTAAATCAAGTTTTAGAACAACAAGAAATTAACGAACGTTTTCGTTCTATTGGACGTATGATAACACGTCTTAAACTTCGCATTGATCGTATTGAAGTAAGATATTTATTATATATGTATAGAACTTCATAAGTAAATGTTATGTGAATTTCTAGCAAATTGTGCAGTCAAATTTTCGTCTCTCACCTACTCCACCTCCGTCAACTTCAGAAAGAACAACAAGTCCAACTCGTGTAACTGCAACGACGACAACAACAGCAACAGCATCAGCAGAAACAGCTCCTCAACCACCACCACCTACCTCAACCTCACCATCATCAACAACATTTCTTGGCATGGAAGATATAACATCAACTGAAATGGATGCCGAATCACAAGGTGCAATTAATTCAGCCGAAACACTTCATACACCTCCAAGTACAACAAGTACAACTCCTGTAGAAAATGCTACAACACCAACCACAACTAATAATCCAGTTATATCTACCCCGTAAAAAGAAATTTTTTAATTTTTAAAATTATTTTGTTTTAACAATGAAATTTTAAATTCTAGACGAACAGCTCGTGATTTAGCTGCATTAATGGATAATATTGAAGTTGAACAACATCGTTTACAAGCACATTATCAAACTTATTTACGCACTATAACACAGAGCGATGCTTCTGTAAGTTATTTATAGAAATTAAATATTTTTTGTTTCAAATTAAAATAAATTGATTTTCTTTTTAGGAACAAGAAATGGCTGGTCGTCAACGTTTCTATTCATTATTTAATGAAGCAACACATCTAATTGCTCATATCTATCATAATATAACAGATTTTACTCTTGATCTTAATGATCCAGCTGACACACGTTTATTACATTTGGGAGAATTACCTATTTCACAAGCTGGTCTTGCTTCAATTGCACAAAATAGTGCAGGTAGTTTAATACCTGGTCAAGAGGCAGGAGCAAGAATAATCCCACGCACCTCACGATCTATTGGTCGACGAGTAAGTGCATTTTTTGTATTTTTCTATAAATAGTATGAAATTTATTTTTTAGCCGACAGCAGTAGCTACAGCTCGTATTATGGGTCCAATACAAATATCAGCTGGAGCCAATCCAGCTATGATGTCTGGAGAATTTCGAATGCCATTTCAAAATCCAATGGGTCCTATGCCTCGCATGGTTTGTTTCATATTCTTTTATTCTTTTGTATTACGACTTTTTTCTTCTATTCAGGTATTTAATACTACTCCACGACCAACAATGCCTTTTCGTCCACCAACACCTACACTAGCTAATAATGGTGGTATGCAACAATCAATGCGTTTCAATTTAGGAACATTACCATATACATTCATGCAAATGGGTCCTGATGGAATAACTCTAAATCAAGTTTCAGCATCAGTTGTTGCAGATGTACAAACAGCTAATTCATCATCACCACAGCAATCACCAACAAATAATATGACAAATCGATCGATGCCACGTATAATTTCTAAAGTTAAATATTGAATTAATTGGAACTCTTTGCTATTTTCCTTCTAGCTAATATGTCTCAAGGTGGTGCTGGAACACATGTTATTTCAAGTGGTCCTATTCAAATAAATGGTGGTCAATTAGATAATAATCTTGCTGCTGAAATTGCTCAACGTGTAACAAATAGTGTACAACAACATTTTGCCCAAATGGTTGGTCAACAAACAGCAAGCAATACAAATAGTAATACTCAATCACCGAATAATAACAATAATAATCAAACTATAGCCGATACAATATTACGTTCAACATTCGCTCTTCAACCAGATTCAGCTTCATCAGGACGTGAACGTAATGAAGCAATACGATCACGTTCTGCTGATTCACGACCAAGACCAAACACTAGTTCAACATCAGGAACAACACCAAGTATTGACGATGATGATGCTGATTGGGTCGATATGCCATCAATGGATCTCCCTGTACCACCACAACAACTTCCCAATCCATCTCTAGCTGGAATTCCTCGTCTTCGAGGACCAGCTATAATACGTAAATATTTTTAAAATAAAATAAAATTTCTTTCTTAATATCTCTCTTTTGTATTTTAGAATCAATCGATCGAAGTTTACCGTGTGCGTCACCTTATTTTACTCAAACACTTCGTCCACCTTTTGATAATCCAAATAATGCCGCAAATTTAACACCAAGTGAAGCAGCTGCATTAAGTAATGCATCGAATCGTGCTGTTATATTTGCAACAGCACCACAACATCCACGTGGTCGTCATCGTCATCCAGCTGGACCATGGGCACAACAAAATCAACAACAACAACAAGCACAACAACAGATGCAAAACTTTATGTTATCATCACCTGGTGCACCAACTGGTGCTACTGTTATTACACCTGCTGGTCATGCTTATAATATGACGGCACATTCATTTGAAATTCCAATGGTTATATCAACTACAACAACAACTGAAATGCCACAACAACAAACTTCTAGTGATAATTCCCAACAACAACAGCAACAGCAACAGCAACAACAGCAGCCATCGACAAACGAAGGCGAACAAGTTCAAATGGTAAAAAAAATTTAAAGATTTTTGTTTTCAATACTTATGTTTCTTTTCTCTCTCTCTCTAGAATGCAGTTATTAGTCAAGTACTTTCACAGATTATACCTGGTGTTTTACGAAGTGGTAATGGACGAGTTCGATGTATGTAAAAACAAAATATTTTCCTATAAATTATTTTTATTATTTTCTCTAATTTAGTAAATATTGGTCAAAACAATCCGAACAATCCTAACAATCAAACTTCTCAATCTACAACATCTCAATCAACTGGAACAAATACTACTCAACAAGCAACAGCAACACCAATGGGTACTAATATTCCAGGAGTTATGGCTGGTGGTTTAGATTTTTCAAATTTTGCTCGATCAATTGGTAATATGGTACAAGGTATAACTGGACGACTTATTCCAGGAGCAACATTAGTTAATGCTAATCCATTCACAACAACTTCAACAGTAACATCAACAACAACATCGTCATCAACAACATCAAATACATCAACTTCAACACAGAATACAGCACCAGGAAATAATGCTGAAGTAGATAATGTTACTGGACAAATGTTTACAGGTAAAATTATTTCTATAAAAATAATATAAACTAGAAATTTTTGTTTTTAATAGAACTTTTACGTTTGTTGGGAGGTGGTTTGGATAATCCTGAATTAGATAATCTTACTATTGGTTCATTTATGCAACGCTTCGGTGAAGATGTTGAGTCTCGATCCACTGATGGTACTAATCTTATTAGTGAATTATTTTCTACCATGACAACACGTATGCGTTTTACCGATGTTTGGAATCTTGTTTTGGGTAATCCAGTTGGACCACGTATTAATGAAGCACGTCAATCAGCAACTGAATATCTACAGTAAATTTATTATTATCTATGTTAATTAATTCTTTTTTTTGCTTAATTTTAATTAGAAATACTGTTCTTCAAGGACGACCTATAACACCAGAAACACTTGAAGAATTAGTTAATAAACTTTATGAATCACTCTTAGAAGAAGCTTCAGTTAATTTTGTAAGTCGTCAATTACTTTTGTTATTTTATTATTTATGAAAAAAATATTTGTTTTTTGTAGAATGAACTTCGAGTTAAACCTAATATTAATTTAGCAAATGTTATGAAACGTTTCTTTCAACATCATGTTCGTAAATTATTACATATTTTATTTGATGATCGTATGTTAATAATTTATATAAAATATAAATTATATTTATTTCTTTTTTTTCCTATTAGCTGGTAATGTTTGGTTTGAACATTTTCGACAACAATTAATTACAATGCGTAATGAATATTTAGCATTATCATCACATTGTCTTGAAGATGGACAAGCAGCTGCGATTAATTTTATTCTTAATCGACATGTAATTTCATATTTCTCTATATTATTCATATTTATTTATTATTCTTATTTATTTAGCGTGTTATTTTTCGTTCAACAAATCCAATGATTGTAACATGGTCAGAAACTTATCTTCATACATCTTTAACAAATGCATTCAATGCAATTCGTTCATCACCACCAAATATATCAAGTTATTTAATAGAACCAACACCACCAATTGTTGAACGTCCTCCAGTACGAAGTGCTGCTACACCATCATCTACAACACAAATGAGTAGTATAATAAATAAAACTGATCATGAACGTCAAGCAGCAACAACATCAAATGCATCATTGCAAGGAAATTTACCTGATGATTGGATTCCTATTGTTATTCGTGATGTGAATACTCAACATAATTCACCATCACAAGCACCATTTAGTGATGTTTATAAAGAAGGTATGCCAGCTAAACGACGTCGCGTTCATATGCGTGAAGATTTAACTTCAACACATTTATTACAAACATTGGTTTTACGTGCATCATCATCATCAAGTTCAACAAATAATCAAACATCAAATGCAACAACAAATACACCAGAAAGTGTTTTAACTGGTGAACCAGCTTCACCAGCACTTGTTAATACATTTGAACAAGAACTTAAACGTTTACTAGAACAACGTATAAGACAAGATCGAGATTACCCTGAAGTACAAAATCGTATGCCAAATACAAAACGTTATTTAGATGGAGACAAATAAAATCTTATCTTCTTTTCTTTTTTTTTTATTTATCCGTGTACAGAATATTATAAACAAGAGACAAAAACAAAACAATAAAATAAAAAACTTTCTATACATTATTATACTTATTCTTTCTCGTTTTTTTCTTCTTCTTCTGTGTTCAGTCACATTGTAGAACATTTAAAACATGATATATGATTTGCATGGATGTCAAAGACTTCTGTATTTGTATGTATCTATGCGGTTTGCTTGGTTAAAATTAAGCAGTCGATATTGAATCTATTCGTTTTCTTTTTCTCTTTCTCTCTTTTTTTTGTTCAATAACTGCAAACAGAATGTGTAAGACATATAATAAACGCGCACATAAACTCTCTAATAAACTGATTGAATTTTTAGAAAAAACAAAAATATTCTGTTACTATTTTAGACCAAAAAAATGTTTAGTTCATTACGTGATACATTTGAAGTACTTCGTGATCAAGTATGGTTCTTCCGTTTTTTTCTTCTTATCTGCATCATATGTGTTTATCGTACACTCTTACATTTTGTTCTACGTACAAATCATTGTCCAAATCCATTTTGTTCAAAATGTCTGGGTTCCGGATCAGTACGTGGTCGTGCAATAAATCGTATTAAAAAAGATTATGATGATGATGAAAATAATTCATTGAAATCTATTGTACTTAATAATTTAGTACAACATGATCGTTTAGTTCGTCGAAATGATGAAAAACCAACAGTTTATTATCATCGTGGTTTAAGTAGTAATCAAGGTAAAATATCTGATGAAGAAATACTTTTGAAACATTATGATGAACTTCGACAAGAAATAATTAAATTCTTACAAAATAATGATAATATTCAATGGACTGATTTTTATTTATATAAAAATGGTGAAGAAAATGAAACGAATTGTAAAAGTTTACCAAAATTATTTGAAATTTTACATCTATTACCTAATGCTATTTGTATTAATAATGAAAATTGTATATTTGGTAATTGTTTTCTTACACGCTTAACCTCGGATAAGAATGAAAATGAAAAAAATCAAAATGGTTTAACAAATTGTTGTATACGTATGAATTTTGGATTAATTTGTGATGAACAATCACCCGCACATGTTCTTATTAATAAACATAAACGTTTACCAATAGAAAATAAACGTGCAACTTTATACAACGATGGACTTGAACATTCCATTCAAAATCCAACTAATAAACAACAAATTTTTCTTACAATTGACTTTTGGCACCCCGATTTATCATTAGATATGCGCAAAGAATTAACAACTATTTTTCATACTAATTTAGCATAGAAAAAATAATAGATCAAATGCAATAATCTGATGGCGTTCCTTTTTTTTTTAGTTTAATTTTTACGAAACTCAGAATTAGTCTGATAGACTGACGAATATTTGTTAGTTCTGTTTTTTTTTAATAGAAATAAAGAATAATACAAAATCAAAAAAAGATCTGCTTGATAAACAAAATATCATTTTTATTTCTAGTTAAATGCACATTATAATTTTTTGACTAATGGTTATTCTTGGTAAAAATTTTGTATAAACAATAATAATAAGAAAATATTTAATATTTTTCTTTAGTTATTGAAATTACTGTATGTGCTATATTGGCTATTGCTCTGATAGGAGCGTTATTATTTTGTAATAAGTAAAAATCTATCTAAATTTGTTTCTATTATTGATGATAAATTTATAGAGTTTATTCAAGAAAATCTGATAATGATAGTGATACGAAAAAGATTGATTTTACAACAACATCAATGAATGAAGAATTGCTAGTACAAAATGCACTGATGACTTATTATGAACAACAGCGTAATGAGTTGATAGAACGACAAAAGTAAGTTTATTGTATAACAGAAATAAAATCATTGATTTTCTTTTGTAGAGTTGCTTTGGAAGATTCGACACTGAACATGACTGTTTTGAAAACGAATGATTCAGGTTTTGTATCTATGGCATCACCATCTCAAACTCCACATTCTCTATATGAATATTCGGGTTTTGCTTGTGTAAGTATTTTCATATTTCGATATCTTATAATAATAAATATTTTATCTTCTAGATGGATGATACTGAAGTACCAAATCCCTTATTTTCACCAGATATATTATACGATTGTGAACGAATGTCTGTAACATCATCTTCAGCTATAAAATAGAACGTTGCTTTTTTTTTAAATATGATTATTATTTGTTGTTTGTATTTTTTTTTTGTTTAAGTCTGATATTACTATTGTGATGATATTTTTTTATAACATGATCTACAGTGCAATAAAAAGTATAGAAAGAATTACGATCTTACATATATGATTAGCGTCATCTATCTTTTCATTGGAACGATCACAGTAGTCTTTGTTTAACGTACGAATTGAATTTAACCGTCCAGCAGATGTATTTGTTCTTTCTTCACATCTATTATTGCTATGCTATATTGTAAATATTGAAAAAAAATGGAAAAAGCAATTCGAACTATACTTGATCAAGCACAAAATAATAATATTCGACATGGTGAACATCTTAAAGCACTTGCTGATCTTTATTCAAAGGTTTTTTTTATTCCAAAAATAAATTTCTTGATTAATCGAGTTTCTTTTGTTTTAAGTGCAATCAACAATCATTTCATGATGAATTTCTTCGTTGTATAGCTTCAACTATAACATCTCCATCAAATTCAACATTTGTTCAACATGCTCTTCAATTTATTTCATCTTTTCTTACCTTAGAAATAGGTTCATCAACAAATAATACGAATGATGATTCTCAAAATAATGATAGTATGCAAACTGATTTATTTCATCCAATTTTACCACGTGTTATACAATTTTTTGATGAAGTATTTTCAAATCTTTCGTTTTATTTTATTTTTAATATTTTTTTCAAAATAGCATAAAAATCATCCAAGTGATTATGTTCGAGCAAATATATGTGTTCTTATTGGTCAAACATTAGAAAAAATGGCTGAGAATGCTGAATTAGATGGTGATTTATTTGAATTACTTGTTAATATTTGTCTCGATCGAATGAATGATCGAAGTTATCAAGTACGAGCTCAAGCAGCTAAATCTAGTGGTCGATTACAAAATACAAAAGATCCTGATGATCTTATTACAAAACGTCTTATATGGTTAATGGATCATGATTCACATCCACTTGTTCGAAAAGAATCACTTCGTTCAATAGCTATAACACGTTCAAATTTACAACATTTTCTACGACGTCTTACAGATACAAATGCAACTGTTCGTTTATGTGCCTATAATGTATTTGCACAAAAAGTACAAACATTAAAAGTTTTACCAACCATTGAACGATGTCGTATTGTTCGTATGGGTATGGATGATCCGGAAGAACCTGTTGTACGTGCTTTTGTTGAATGTGTTGTACATACATGGATTGATAAATTACCAGTACCAATTGACGCTGATCCAACAAAACATCCTGATGCACATAAAACAATAACTGGTTTTCTTAAAATGATTGATGTAATGAATATTGGTGAACAAACAGGACGAATATTAAAAATGCTTTTTGATGATAATTTAACTAAACATTATGATCATTTTAAAGAAACATTTATCAATGATAGGTAAGAATGAAATAGTACTTTTTTGGTTGAAAATAAATTTTGATTTACAATTTTAAGAAAATTAATTGATGTTGAACGACTTGATTGTGAATCGGCATTTTTCTGGCAACATCTTGTTGAATATCTTGGTCGAAATAATGATTATAGTGAAAAACTTGATGCTATACTACCTGAACTTGTCGATCTTGTTGATGTACTTTACGAGTAAATAATAATATTAATAATTAATTTTATATTCTTAGTTTTTCTTGAAGATTAATTCGTTCGTATCATGATGATTCAACAAGTGATTCTGTTGCTGCAGAAATAAATTTTGTTGTTGATTGTGTTTTACATGTTATGGTTCATTGTAAATTTGATGATCTTGCTGGAAGATATCGTGTTGAAACATTATGTCGTGATATGTTTTTTATGGAAGAAATACAAACTTCAACATATAAAATGATTATGAATATAATGAAAAAAATTGAACCAAAATTTGAACATCGACAAAGAAAAACAATTGAAATGTTAGCTGATCTTGAAAAACGTGAAAGTCGATGTACAGAACATATTCTAGCTGATCGAAGAAGTGAACATGAAGTATATTAAACTATTCTTTACTCATATATATATTTCTAATTGCTTTTTTCATCAAAAGATTATTACTTTACGTGAACGTCAATCATCTTTACAAGATTGTTTACATCGTATTCGTGATCATGATATAGCATCACAGAATGTTAATGAACGTGTTCAACTTGAAAGAGATCTTATTGAAGTTAAAGAACGTCTTTCAAATTATGATCATACAATAATATCAACTCAATCACAATCACATATGACTTCAATTACATCTGCTGGTGATCGTTCAACAGTATTTACAATTTTTTTCTTCATGAAATTAAAGTTCAGTTTCTGTTTTGTCTAATAGATTGAACATCGAAATTTTATGCTTGTTAAACGTTTAACAATTCTTTGTGAACTCCTATCAACAACAATGCCAAATAAAATTTTACCACCATCATTTGTAAATTATGCACGAGATTTAGTAAGAAAAAAAGGAATTCTTTTTATAAAAAATTTTATTTGCATAAATCATATAGGCTGTATCAAGTCTTATGTCACTTGATATACAAGTTCGTCGTCATGCCGTTCGTGCATTAGGATTACTTGCAGTTTATAATAAACATCTTATGATGGAAAATCTTGAACTTATTAATAAAGTCGTAGAAAATGATGCATCAGTTGCAATTATTGAAGGTTTAAATGCATTGGGTGACATGTTTATTCGACATAATGCTTTAAATATGATGAAAAATACAAATAATAGTCGACAACTTATACAAGCTATTGAACAAGGATTTAATCTTATTGCTCAATCGATTGATAGTCGAGTAAATAAAATTAATTTTGTTTTTTCATAATAAAAATTAAATTTTCAGATTATAAATGTTCGTTTAACTGCTTTGACAAATATGATTAAATTATTCTTTGCTGGTCAAGTCAATAGTGGTGAAGCATTTGCTAAATTAATTGTTGCTTGGTATGATGAATCAACTGATATTCGTGTTGGTGGTCTTCTAACAACATTCTTTCCAACATATGCTGATAAATTTTGGTAGAAAAAAAATCAATTGTCTTTTTTTTATATAAATCTATCGATTTTTTTAAAGGCAAACTGATAAATATTTATTTAATGCATTACAACCATCCATTGATGGGCTTTTAAAAAATGATTTAACTAAACAAGAACCAACATTTGTTGCTGATGCAATCAAACTTTTTCTTCAATTACATCAAATACGTGAACGGGCAGTTCTTAATCATCTCATGCAAAATGCTCCATCATCATCATCGGATAATGATGGAATTGATGTTGATTTAAATGATCCAAATACAACAAATCTTGATTTAACAATTCATGCTCATTTAAATTGTTCAACTGTATCAACAAATAAACAAATATTAGATAAAGAAATTGTTGAAAAACAAAAACATGAAGTAAATATTTTAAACAAAAATAATCGATAGATTCATTTTATCTTGTCTAGGCTCGGTTAAAATATCATTTTTATATTGTACGTACAATACTAGGTCAATTAAAATCATCAACAAATGATGATCTTATACGTTCATTAGTTACAACATTAAATTTAATCGATATAACAACAGATGATTGGACAATTCTTAAAAATTTAAGAAGTAAATCAAAAAAAGTTAATAAAGTATGTTTCGAATTTAATTATTCTTTTGCTTTAAACTGTTTTTTTTAATTTCGTTTCTCTAGTATTTAACAGTTAGTAAACGAAAAGCTAATTTAAAATTATTTATTAAAAAATTATCAAGTCGTATTGAATTATTACGTGGATTTGATGATGATAATGATACAACACTGAATGAATCGACACTTGTAAGTTCATAAACATTTGATTTATTTATATTTATCGAGTTTTGCTTTTCGCTCTAGACTGATTCATCTCAATTAAATGCAACAGTTATTAGTTCAATTCCAGCACATGTTTCTAATGCAAATTCAACAACACCTGGTTCACCACTTATGGATACAGCTTTTCGTGGTCTTGGGAAAAAAAGTAAGTTATTTTATTTAGAAATTTGATTGACATGTTCCGATTTTTTATATAATAGAACGTATACCGAAAGATTCACTTCTTTCACAAACTTCTACGAATTCAATAATTGCACCACCAGCACCAGCAACTGTACCTATTCGTAATGAAAAAAATCAAACGAAACTTTGTATTACACCTGCTAAAAAAATGAATGATGAAAATGTTTCATCATCATGTTCATCACCTTCGTCAGAATCAGAAAATGAAGAAGCAACATCAGATATTGAAAATGAAAATCCTCAACCTCAATCTATCACATCAGTTAATAAACGAGCACGTGCAGATGCAACATCAACTGAATCACTTAGTCCACCACGTAGTAGTATTACAAGTACATCACGTATGATACTTCGATCAAGTGCACGTAAACAACAAGATTCATCACAACAAATTCCATTATCAACACCTTCATTACGTCAACAACGTAAACATCGTCGTATTGATCTTGATATTACTCCTTTAAATATCAATAATAGCAATAAGAAAAAACTACCGCCTACTCAATCATCAACACCTCAAATAAATAAATAAATAATTTCGTATGTGTGTACATATTAATATAGTTGTGTGTATTAATGTTATGTAAAAAACAAAATATCTTCAATAGATATATATATATTTTCTATGTTATATATTAGCAGCTTAATAAATAAAATTTTTTTTTTCGAAAGATGTTAAAAAGAGATGAAAGAAATATGTTATATTTAATCTGACTTCACTAATTCTTCATCAATCAAAATTTAGAGGGACGATGAATAAGTACTAACATCATACATATCAATGAATTTTTACTCAGTAATAGTTTTATTTATTTTACTAACTATAATATTACTATTTAATATTAGTAATCCACCTGATTTATGGTTCAATATACCTCATTTAAGTATTGATAAAATTTCATTAGCTGCAGACAATTTAAAAGCATCTATCAGCGTTTCTGCTAAGATTGCGAATCTTGTTTCATTTAATACTGGTGTTGATGTTACTATCGGTAAAATTAAATTAACTAGCACAGGTAAGATTTATATCAACAATTTTTATTAGAATAAAATTTATTTTTCTAGGTATTAATGCACAAGTACAATTAGCAATACATTTTGATAATATTGTCCGAATTATAAGTCGAACAATGGCTTCACTTGATCTTAATCCTTTTTTAGCATCAACTTCTAATACTGATTTTGAATAATTATCAACAAAATGGGTATTTAATTAAACAATATAGTTATCCATCTCAATCATCTGATCGTTCAACATCAGAAATTATACTCATCAACATAATATTTGATGTACATAGTCATGTTTTCAATACGAATGTTATCAACTCTCATTGAAATCGATTGATTCTACTTTTTTAATTATAATTTCATGATTGTTTCTTCCTTTTTTTCTGCGTTTTTGAATCAACAATTATTAAATGCAAGAGTATAATACTCTACTACTAAGTCTGTTGACGTTATATTGATTGATTTATTACGAAGATTAAGTGTTCCATGATGTAATAAAATCTTAGCACTATCAGTAAAATTATGTCTAACTGCATCTAATAATATTTATATTATTAACTTTAGCTTTAACCCACAATAGTGTTGCGCATTCGATTGATACTGAAGATCAATGAATAACTCAGTTGAAGTTATGTTTTTAAACATGCATTATCAGTGAAATACATCATAGAAATAAAAAATAGAATTTCCAAATTTTGTAATAATTTAATTTTCACAATAGTTTCTCAGTCATATTATTGTACTCTTTCATTGAACCTATTACAAATTGCAGTACACATTCTTGAAAACAATACAATTTATTTTTCTTATCGTCATGTAACTCTTATTGGAGAGTGAGTAATAGTTCAATATATTTAAGCGGAACAAAACATAATCATGAGTATATATAATTCAATTGTATTTGTACTGTTTATTTTAATTCGATATTTTTGTATCAAAATATTATATGCTCTGGGTGTGATTGTTCATTGTGTTTTCCCACATCCACACGTTCAAGATTGATTTAATAAGAGCATGCGTTCATTACATATTGGTATATATATTGCAGTCTTTTAACTTTTTCTTCGTCATACGAGACCTCGTTCGACACTATTACGATTCAACTCTATGGAAGTTATTCTTCTTCTCCATTTATTACAGAGAACACTCGTAAAGAATTAGAAACGTAAATATGTTTGTATAAGTCATTTATACGCATATATATATGTATGTTTATTATCTTACCAATCGACTTTGACCATTACGTTTTTATTATTTACAAACTTGTTCTCTATATGCGCGCTCGAGTCACTATGAACTAGAACTAATTCAAATACGAGTCAAAAAACATTCTTTTATTTGCTTATTAACTATTCTTTATAATTTCTTTTTTACAACTTCAATACTGTTTTTCATATTTTGAATATCCGGATGAGTTGAAGGTAATGCGCATTGTAATATGTTCAGAGCACGTTCTAAATATGAAAGTGCTTTCGAATAGTCTTGCACATTGTAATACAACTTAGCGATGTTGTTGTATGAAGTAGCTAAATCAGGATGATTTGACGGAAGAATTTTTTGGCAAATTTCAAGATCTTTTTCGTGATATGAAAGTGCTTTTGAGTACTCTCCCATGTTGTTATACACATTACCGATGTTATTGTTTGAAATAGCCAAATGAGCATGATTTGCAGGAAGAGTTTTTTCTTGAATTTCAAGTGCTTTTTTGTAATGTGAAAGTGCTTTTGAGTACTTTTTCATGTTGTTATACACCAAACCGATGTTATTGTATGAAGTAGCCAAATCAGGATGATTTGCAGGAAGAGTTTTTTGTCGAATTTCAAGTGCTTTTTCGAAAAATAAAAGTGCTTTGGAGTATTCTGCCATCTTGTAATACACTAAACCAATGTTGTTGTATGAAGTAGCCAACGAAGGATGATTTGCGGGATGAGTTTTTTGTTTAATTTCAAGTGCTTTTTCGTAATATAAAAGTGCTTTCAAGTACTCTCCCATCTCGACATACACCAAACCAATGTTGTTGTATGAATTAGCAAAATGTGGATGATTTGTAGGAAGAGTTTTTTCTTGAATTTCAAGTCCTTGTCTGTAATACCAAATAGCCTTTTCATAATCACCTTGATTCAAATGGACCAATTGCAGCTGATTGTAATAATACTGCTTTTCACCCTGATCAGATGTCTGTTCGAGTAATACGTTATAAAGTTCTTCGGCTTTATTAAATTGACCAATTTTAAGCAATAATTTACCCAATCTTTGCCATCCAGTACCACTAGCTTCTTTTTGTACCCGATTAGAAAGTAATCGTAATTGTCGATCATCATCCGATGTTAACTGTAATTCAACTTCATAAGGTTGATTGTTATTATCCATTTGTTTAATCGCATTCACTCGAAAAACTGTGTGCATTGAGAAGAGAATTTCTTCTTCGCTCTCAATAGCACTTACTTCTTTGATGGAGGCAAACGGTGTTGATTTAATACAAGGATCAATGGACATTATAAAGAGGATGCTCACCATATCCGGATTTGTTGAAGCACACTGAGCAAAATTGACCGGTACATCTTTACTTTTACTGGTAGATAAGAAGTTATTAAATGACAAAAGTCCACCTATTGTTTTTTGAAGTTTTTCAAAGTCTGATTTCATGAGACCTTGCCCTCGATAAACTAGAAAAGGTTTTTTATTATAGCTTTTAACCTGTTGTTCGTACAGCTGCTGAATTTGTTGATGCAGATGACACATAAAAAAACCCATAGTAATAATCGCATCGGCGTCCAATGTTCTGAGAGCATAATTGAGCATAAAAGAGATATTGGATGGGAAAGTGTACCACCAAATAGCTAATTGAGAACTGTATTCTTTCTCAAAACGGTCAATGTTAATTAGTGATAAGCTGTTGTTTTTTCGACAATAAGCAATAAACTGTTTGATCGCCTGCTCATCATATTTCATATCAAGAAGAATATCCTTGAATATCTGTGTATACATAAAAGTTGGCTCCAACTGATTTAAATTCTCAGTTGAAGCCATTTCTTTTAACGTGATAAAACTCATGGGCATTGAATCCTGGTCACATTGCTCAACGGCCGATTGTAATGCGTGACATATTTCTTTGATGTTTGTATGGACACCTTTGACTTTCGTCCAATTTTGAGCCCATCCCTCATGTCTGGGTTTGTCGCCACAGAAGATGTAAATTTCATCTAACTGTGGCATGTCATGAATCTTAGGAACCAGATATTGACCTAAGGAACCTGATGTTATGACAAAGACTCTTTCATTATCAACCTTGGTGAGTACTTGAATGCACTGATCCGGTTTAGTGCATAGGTTGACATGATTGATTACCTTCCTCAGCCTACCCAATGTGTCTTGACAATCCTTGTTCGTTTGGTCGATGCTAGCATCTACCCAGATGAGAAGGTACTTTGAAGCCATACATTGTCGTAGTTGACGAATCTCGGGTGATACTATTAATTTTAATGATGCAACAGCGTTTTCATTTGATTTTAATCCCCTCATTTTGATATTGTTATAATTTTTTGTTGAAGGTAAACTTGTCACTGGTGCTGTTGTTTGAATGAAAAGAAAGATTACCGTTCTTCTTTACATAGCTAGTGACTTGTTTTTTCTCGATTTTTCGTTATCGCTCAAGGACAAATTTTACCTAGTTACTTTTAAAAACAATATTACACAGAACAAGAAACAGAACAAAGCAAACACGTTTACTGGTAACATTATCGAAAGAAAGAACAAAACAAGTCAACAGTCGAACAAAAGTGCAAAAAGAGAAAAAAAACTTTGTGAAATTGTGCACATAGAGCATGTTTTAAATATTATGCCAAGGAATAAAAAAAATTGTGGACTTAATATTGATGAAAGTAAGATCGACGAAACTTTTCTAACTTATCAAATATTGTAAGAACTTTTTTGTCCTCTATCGAAACAAGCAAAATATTTCGTATACGATCATTGAAGAGTTTTATTAAGAATAGTTTTTAAAAAACACAAAAATATTAAGAGAATTTTTCATAATTTGAATATAAAATACTATTGTTAAAGAAAAAGAGTTATTCTGCACTCTTAAAGGTAAAAATGACTATTTCAACTGTTGACAGCAAATGAAAAAATAAATTTTCGTGAGGGTGTGGGTGTGGGTATGGATAATCTTTTTGTTCATCTACAAACCTATACTCACACCCTCATTCACACTTACACTTACACCCACCCCCACCATCTAGTAAATGATATCATATTGGTTCGATCAGCTGGTTCTTATTTAGAATCTTAGACTAGAATGTTATCTTGATTTTTTTGTGATAAATACTTTATTATGATGAATAAATAAATTATGATAAAAATAAGAAATACAATCATTGATAAAACAATTCGGAGAAATGCGGGTGGAGCGGGTTTAAAATGTGCCAGGCGCGGGCTGGACAGGGAATAAAAATAGAAGTTGCTCACGGGAACGGACAGGACGAGATTACTATCTACGACGGGCTTGGATCTGCGCGGCAGCAAAAAATACTGGCACGAACACCTCTGTTACAAATCGCATTGCTCTATCTTTTAATTTCATAAAATCATTATAAATTCCGTTAACACAGTGTTTCAATACACTTAGTTTTTCAGTTATTGTACGATCTGAATCAGTTAGACAATCTATTATTTGAATAATTTTTTGTAAGAGACCACGTAGACTGTTTTCTATATAATTAACATCGCTTGTAGTATTCTTCCGTTCGGAAACTCCCAGATGATAACCATAGACCACTCCAGCAATACCACAAATTATTCCTCCACAAACGGCTCCCAATATTGACACAATGATCACCACAGATAAGCTAACGAAGGTACCAGTCGCCAAAAACTCTAAAATATTCGATAAAGTATATTTGAATTTAAATGTAGATGAGGTATATGTATCATATTATGAAAGTTTATTTATAGATAGAATTTGTTCAAGCTAGAAAGAATCTGCAATGATCGATTCATAGCTAAGTATATATTAAACATATTGCATTTTTGTAAAACTTCCAGTGCAATACAATGTGGCTTATTGCAGTTACTAGTTTGTTTAGACAGCTCATTTTTCGATCACATTTAGATAAAGTTGATGCCGTTTAAAAACCTAGTAACTTATGAACAACAAAACTATTTTGAATAAGAAATATAGTGTCGCCTATAAACTATGATAATATACAGATATGACTATCTCACCTATTCTACCATGCTGTGATTGTTGATGCCAGTATAAACTTTCATCATAGTTATTTTGCATAGAAGTAATGATAGCAAGATCTTTATACGCAGCCAGACGTGATGGATCCTTTTCCGGAAGTTCATTTATACAACGATTGTAGTATTTGTAAGCCAAATCGAATTTGCCCATCATCCATAACACTTTACCCAATGTGTATAGAGTCGTCTTTTCGGTACCTATTTGTTTCTTCATGCGTTCAAGAATTGGCTTCAAACTGTGTTCATCATCACTACATAAGGACATGTGAATGTTCCAGATTTTATCGCCATCACGATTGATGAAATTGATACGAAAAATAGAACCAAGCATAAAAAGTACCTCTGCTTCGTCAGTAAAATGGCTAATCTTACTTATGTCAGCAAATGGTTTTGTCTCGACTACTGCAGGATCCGCAGTGATCACGAATAGAACTCTTTCTAAAGTATCATGTTGACCTGCGCCAGGGATATACATTTTAGCTACTTTACGATCGGTAGTAGTAGAAAGAAACGAGTTCACAGAAACAAACTGGCCAGTGTTTTGCCGAAGATATTCTATTTCAGCGTTTGACATTAACTGGCATCGATAAACTTCAACCGGACGTTTTAGTTGATAACGTTGCAACTGATAATACATGTGAGAAATGTACGAACGATACAGGATAATCATGTTAATATTTTGTTTACGTAGAGCCTCGTTTAGAGTCTTGCAGAAAAAAGAGCCTTTGGTGTACCACCACAAAGCTCTGTCGGATGAATACTTATTTTGAAATTCACGAAAACATTCTAGCTCAATTGGGTCGTCTCTGTATTCTTCCTCACAGCAAGAGATAAGTTCATTTTTATCCATTTCATTAGATTCTAATCGGAGAAGAGTGTGGATAAGTAACTGAGAAAAAGCAAAGTTGCCATTGATTCCTGTTGTTGACTGGCCTGCGTCAAATATGTTGATCGTCAATGGTTCTCCGACGTTCCATCGATTTCCACGATATTCATGAGTTTGAGATATTAGTTCATCGGATTCACCATTAACGTTCGTTGCCTAAAATGATGATATAACATGAATAATACTTGTTAGAATAATCTTACCATTGTAAACTTGTATGCCCAGCCTTCGTTAATTCTCTTGTCTTTGAACTTAATCTAAATTGTAGAGACATGTAGAACTTGATGAATGAAAGGCACTATTTATCGATCCAACTCACCACTAACGATGAGGATAAATCGATCGCGTCTTTCTATGTTTCTTTTATGTAATTTTTGAAATCTTCTACATCGTGAAAGGTATGGGTAAAGGAAAGACAAACAAACTCACTCATCCATCAAAAAGATTAAGTATGAAATGACTGTAATCAATAAAATATCTAAGTGTACGCACTTTGAAGGTTTTTTGTTATCTACTTAGACTATTGTGTCACGAAATGTCAAGATCGTGTTTTATTAGTGACTACTCTGTAAAAAAAAGGTGTCATAGTGAACCAGAAAAGATTTTAGCGAAGAGCTAGAACCCTTTATGGTTCTAGATTTGAGTACTATTTTCAGAACCTTGTTTTAAGTTCTAGAAAAAAATTCTAAACCCTTTTTTCGGTTTCGTATATCTTGGCTAAAACCATTTTAAGTTCTAAATTTTTTTGCTGACACCTAAGAAGGTTCTGAAAATGGTACCGAAATCTAGAACCATAAAGGGTTCAAGATGGCAATTTTTTTTACAGAGTACTCTTAGCACATACTGGCATCTTACTCAGTGGTAAACGCAAATCAAAACATATTAGAGCTGTCGGCACCAGTGGCTTGTCGAACTACCCTTTAACGAATAAGTGAAATATTAGTAATCTTATACGCAAGAAAGCTAACAGTATATGATCGCCACACTGTGCGGTACAAGCAGGGGAGTATTTGAATACCCATAAATATTCATTACCCAAAAACTCGGTTTCTATCAGTCCACGTCACTTCTCCCGATTCACCGCCCACTGTCCCCTTCAGTAGTCTGAGCAAATGAGGCGCACATTTGAACTCCCCGCATCCAAATATCTCTAGAAATATCTATTCCAAAAAATCGGTCTTCGATATTTTTTTGACCTCACCTCTTCATCCCCTCCCCCGCACCATAGTCGCTCAACAGACCTCAGATTCGAAGTCCCTGCATCGAAATACCTCGAGAAATGTTTTTTCTGAAAAATCGGTCTTCGGTGTTTTTTTGACCTTGTGGACAGGGGCGGCGGAGCCTCATTAACCTAAGTGAGGCTCACAATATTTTTTTTTACTGTAAGCTTTTATTAAAACATAAAGCAAAATATAAGTCTTCTTTTTATTTGACCTCAGTAAAAACTATAACGGTCATCGTGACAATAAAACAAATCAGAACGTATCAAAAAATATCTTTCTCTGTTCGTTCTTCGATGCAAAAGTTGAACAGAAACTTTTCAGATCAATAGAATCTGTCTTTTCTTTGTATACAGGATGATTGAAAGGTAACTCCCTATTTTAAATTCTTTATTACTCTCATACAACAAAAGATATCGTCCACAAAATGGCATAGTCCATGCTTCAGGATGGCGAAAAAAACAGGACGATATCTTTTGTTGTATGAGAGTAATAATGAATTTAAAATAGGCAGTTAACTTTCAATCACCCTGTATATATGTGTGTGTGTATGCGCTTGAAAAAAAACCAAACGTTCTGGAAATAAAACATATAGACGAAATAGGGAAAAGCTAAACATACGGACAAGAAAACACGTAACAAATGAGGAAAATATCTAAGTAGAAGAAAAGAAAAAAAAACATGATGTATATATATAAGCTGTATGTGGATATCTATACGATAGAAGAATAACGAAAAGAAAAATACATAAAAAATAGGGGAACCGCATTATAAGATAGATATGTCAGAACATATATCTAATTATGTTAGATGCCGAATATAACAAATTCTAATAATAAAAGATAATATTCAATCCAAAAATAGGTGAGGCTGAGCCTCAAGGACTGAAAACTAAGTGAGGCTCAAGCCTCGTGAGCCTCTACGCTCCGCCGCCACTGCTTGTGGACACACAAGCAAGCAGGCAAACAAGCAATTTATGTTTACTGGACTCTTCTGTACGAGAAAGAAAATAAGTATTATTGTCTAGACTAGAGGAATATGTCAACAAATCCGGAAACAAAAAAATCTGAAAATCTAAAATCCGGAAAAGAAAAAATTTGGAAAAACAAAATCTGGAAAAGAAGAAGTTTGGAAAAGAAATAAAACATGTCGATACGTTTTTTTTCTTTTTCTGTGCCTCTTAATAGAGGTCTGTGAGATAGTGGAATAATCTATATCATCTAACAGAGTATGGTAATGAAATTATCCATATCTTCTAACGGTGTGTCATGGTGTTTTTCCATTTCTGTTTTGGTTTGGACCAACACATACACATATATATAGCTGTCGTTATACGTATGTGTTATATATATATATCTTCATATATCTTTTCATCTTTCGTTCTCTCTATCTGTTGTTTCTCTCTTTCTCTTCTTCAATGAAGATACCTTTTCCGAAGATCGTATTTTATTGAAACTCAGGACGTAAGAAGGTCAAAGAAACAGCTATTCATATGTTTTGTATTCACGCATCCCTGGTTACCTTTGTATTATCCGCTCTCTCGCTCTGCGTTCATACTATTATGTTCTCTCTCTGGTACTATTTTAGGTACTCGCTTCTACGACGACGACATCGATCGTGTCGAACTTCTCGACGGACTCTTTCTATTGGTAGCTTTAAAGAAATAAACTTCTTATCGAATTGTCTTTCACACCTTCATTATTTCTAATTGTAAAATAAATTAATAATACTCATTTCTAGAGATTATTCAGTTTATAAAAAGAGAATACCATATAATATAATAATTCAAACAAAACTTCTAGGCTATGATTAACTTAAATTTAATAAATCACATTTCAATTTCACTTATCTATAATCTAATAAATAAATCGTATATTACTAGTTTAAATTTTCGGTCTAAAGGAATTGATCTATTGAATTAATATCACCAGTACATGAATTTGACTTCATTTTAGGATAATCGTGATTTTAATATCGAGTAAAACTCAAATACCATCTGTAGTTTGCTCTGCTTTGTGTCTACAATATGTTTGTGACGTCAATACTTTTAAAGTCACTAATGGTTATGATAAATATAAATATTTACCAATTGAAAACACACCTCCACAATATTTTCTATAGTATTTTTTTAAAATATCAATTCATATTTTACACATAGTTATTTTCGATAAGAACAGTTCTTATTACATATATATAGATAATAGACACAACTGATTCATATAGTACAATATAAATTAGGCTTTCTTATAAATAAGACAATTTCACAGCGTTTGCAAAAGATTTTTAATCGAGTTTTATTTGACATCAAATTATTACTCATTTTCTATTGATATTGTTGATGGCATGATTTTTTAAATTTGATATACTTCCGATAAAATAGTGGGACATTCCCTTGTTGGAGAAAAAATAGTTTCCCAGAAAGAAATCAGATAGATTTACTTCCTAGTTGGAAATTCCGTTAATACATTTTAGTTTATCGTCAAAAATCATGTTTATGATAAACAACATCGACTTTTCGCTGACTTTTTTCAATATTTATTCAATAAAAACATGAATTAATCGATTGACTATTTACTTCCTAATTTTGATAAATGATATTTTTATAAATATGATTTCAATTTTAAATAAATGATCTAACTTTTGAATTATTATGACATATTTGTGATATGATATTGATATTATTTTATTAAAAATTTATGTATTTGAATGACGCAAAACCTCAATATTATGTTATTTCTCCTCCGCTCTGTATGCACTTTTTCTTAGTTGTGACGTACGCAATACGATCATATGTTCTTATACATATTGATTTTGGTGTAACGAATAGACAAAATCAACTTATGAGTTAGTCAGTTTTAATGTCATGAATTTTGCTTTTGTATCAATAGATTAAAAAAAGTTTGACTCATATTTTTTTTTCGTTCTCTTTCGTGCTTGGAATAAGTGGAAAAAATACGAGAAGAACGAAAGAATATGTATATATATATACTCCCATACGAGTAAATATAGAGTATCTAATACTTAAAAGCACTTGAAGTAACACACCCTACTATTATTAATACTGACAAATGCAACGAAAATATTCTATACATTACTTTTACAATCAAAATGATGCTCAACCATATGATGTCTATGTGACAGGAACGACTTCATCTACTAGTGATCAAGACAAGGATAAGAAACGACCTAAACGATGATATGAATTAAATACAAACTTCTGGATTAAATCTATACAAATAGAAGATTAACTTCTGTAATGAACATGATCAACGGCATATCTCAAAGCAATGGAATGGACACATATTAACTGAATATTATAAGATTGTTTTTTTTTGTATCTGTTGTTAATAATTTTTATTTAATCGACAATGGGAAATGTATAACAATTAGACTAAGAAAAATCTTGATTTTTTTCAAGAAAATTACGTATTCGTTGTGCATCTTGTCTGATTTTTTCATCATCAGGTGATAATGTTAGAGCTGCTTCATAATCAAGAAGTCCTAAAACGCATCAACATAGCAAATCATTTAGAAACTTTAGATATATATACCTTCAGCATAAAGTTCTAATTCACAAAAAGCAGTACCACGACGGACATGTGCTTTTATTCGTTGTGGTAAATTATCAAGTACAGGTGGATCAAGTAATTCAAGTGCCTTACAGAAAAAGAAAATACAAATACAAAATTAATAAATTAATTAATATATATTTACACGAGAACAATCTTCAACACACTTCATCATATTTCGTACTTGAAAATGGCATGCACCACGATTTGAATATAATCTTTCGAAGAAAAAAAAGAATCATAAATCTTAAGTAAAATAAAGAAATTGATTTATTACATAGCCACTTTAGGAAAAATTCGAATAGCATGACTATAAACACCAATAGCAGATTGAAAATTACCTTGTTGAAAAAATTGACTATGAGCAACAATAGATAGAAAAAAATCGAATAAATGAAAATAATAAGAGATTTACTTTGCTTTTGTTTTAAGATAATCAATATCTTTCTCATTTTCAGATAAATCAAGTTGAAGATCTGTATTATATTGACGACTATCTATTTGTTTTCTTAACCACTATTGTATACATATATATATATAGAAAAAAAGAAATCTTAATGAAATTTTTACATACCTCATCTTCCATTTCTGTTTGAGATTCTCGAAGAGGTGTAGGAAATACACGTGATGTAAAATTGACAGCTATACGACCTGTTTCTCTTAATGGTGCAGTTATCTTTGGTTCTACATTAATTCGTGAATTTTCTTTTGAAGTATTTTC
This sequence comes from Adineta steineri, assembly GCA_905250115.1. Classification (NCBI taxonomy): domain Eukaryota; kingdom Metazoa; phylum Rotifera; class Eurotatoria; order Adinetida; family Adinetidae; genus Adineta; species Adineta steineri. The sequence continues at coordinate 1,114,302 of CAJNOI010000001.1, read as the reverse complement.
TTCAAAAATTATTTTTTTCTTTTCTATTTCGTCGACTTTTTTCTGTGATTGAACTTCATGTACATGATTTTGTATTGCTACTTGTCGTTGAATTTTTTGATTATCTTCAAATTGTTTCATTTCATCACTAATTTTATCACGTTCAGTTTTTTTAATCGTATCAATTCGATTACGTTCATCTTCCTCTAACTACAATTCAATAAAAAAGAAAATCTTTGAATGATGTTCAGCGTATAAATAAACGAAAAACCTTCATTTGTTCACGAACAGCTTCACGTTTATTTGTATTCAATAATGATGCATTTGCTTCATTACGTTGTTTTTGTTTCTCTGCTATTTGTCTTAATGCATCTTCTCGAACAATTTTCATTGCTTCTTTATCATCTAAATAGAATAAGAAAAATATATATATTTATTAAATAAAAAATTCTAAATAACCTGATTGACTATGTGAAAGTTGATTCCATTTTCGAGGATATTGTTTTGTTAATGTTGCTTCAACAAAACCATCTTGTATAATAATTCGACTTTTATCATCATCAATAAGATCATGAAGAAAAACTTCATAGAAATATGGAGAAAATGAAACTTTAAGATATTGATCTGATGAAAGTACATCGAGTTTAGTTGCTTTTGCACCTTTCATAGGAATATGTAAAACTAAATTTGTATCAGTTTCTTCCCAATTAATATCACGAATAATAACAGGCATGATTTATAATATAAACTTTATCTATTCAATATGAAATTGAAATTTTTGACCATGCGTGGAAATCATAGTTGTCATGAGTAAACCCTCATTCATAGAAAAATAGTGACATCTACAAAAGATTTTCATTTCTATTTGAAGAAAATGGAACCATCCGGAATTGTTAGATTATAAACGATCGGCGTGTCATGTCATATTCAATCGTCGATTTATAATTTAGGATTAGAAAAAAAGAGGCGGAGAAGGGTTTATCGATATTAAAATTGTTGTAGAAAATATGAATATTTTTATTATTAATTCTAATTTCAGATGGCTCAATGGTTGACAAAAGTACAGCAAGAAGCCGATAAAACTAATAATTTACTTCTTCGAGGTAGGAAATATTATTTATTTTTATATAATATTCATCTAGTTTTTTTCCTTTTCAGAATTCTGTCAACAACTTTCTGGTAAAAATTTCTTTCTTTATTGTAAATTTAAAATAATTATTTTCAATTAGATTATCTTTCTCATGGAACAACACTACATTATGGAAGGTAAATTTAATTATTTAGAAATTATACATATACTATATTTTATATCTAGAGAAAAAGTACTTGAATTTATTCGAAGTTGTCTGGAAACTGAAACACAACATATTGGAACTCTTGTTAGTCGAGGATTCGAGGTCTATATTTATTTTTTTTTACATAATTGATATAAATGTATATATGTTGTAGAAATTAATCTTGGAAGAAGAATCATGTCGTGAATGTACATTACAAGAAAAACAAGATTTTCTTCAATATATATTCGATGCATTTCCTAATGGTTCACCACTTGTTGAACGTGAACTTGTTGGTTCTATTCGAGTTCGTTCAAGCAAAAAAAAGAAATTTTCTTTTTTCTAATTAACTATTTCTTTTAGTTAATATTAGAGATTGTTCGAACTCAATGTCCTGTTTTATCTGGACATGTTCTATGTAAATTGATTCAAGTAAAACGTTTATATTTCTAATAAACGAATAAAACTAATCTTTTATATATATAAATAGTTTACATTGGGTGTTTTACGAACAACAAATTCTGATTTACGACGAGAAACATGTCAATTATGTGCATCGAAACTTGAAGCTTTTTATAATTTCCGACCATTAATGCCAAAAGAAGTAAATACAAATATAATATTTTAAAAAAACAAACGAATTATTTTATTTTAGGAACGTCAGTATACAGATGATGGAAATATAATTTTGAATCAATCGGAAATTGATTATTATCGACAATTATTAACATTAATGGAATATCAAACAACACTTGTTAATGAATTATCTCGAAAACAAGATCAAACACTTCAACGAATATTTGTACTTGAACTTCATGATTTATTGATAAGATCATTATCACGTACTGTTTATTTTTATCAACCATTTATTGATTTTATTTGGTAAAAACAATTAATCTTGATAAAAACAAAAATCTATCTTATTATTTATTGTTTAGGAAAAAATATTCTCCGGCTGTTATTTCTTTTCTTGGTAGTCCAATAATTGATGCTCGTTGTATTATGTATGTAAAAAATAATGCATCTGATCCACATCTACGACGAACAGTCTATAGAATTATTCTAAATTTAATTTGCTTTATTGCACCTATTGGTTCATTACGATCTGTAAGTGAAACACTTTTTCAACGTTTATGTTTATCTCAAACAACAAATGAACGACTGGATTTACTTATTGTATTAAATGAAGTATAAGAAATCTTTGATAAATATTCTTATACTATTTATCATTCATAGGTTATTACAAGTCGTTCATTAATCTCCGTTATATCACCACCTTGGATTCATTCAACCGAAGCAACGAATGATTCTGATTTAAGTTTATTTCGAAAGTAAGATAAGAAATAAATTAAATGCGAATTAAATTTGTTATTTTCTAGAATTATTTCAATAATTGCTGAATGTTCATCATCAGATGATCGAAATTTAGTTAACAATGCTTATCTTTGTCTTAATCATTGTCTTGAACAATTAATAAAATTTAGTACGGAAGCATTATTTTTTGATAGTGATGAAGAACAAGCAATTCGTAAAGCATATAAAAAATTTGGTTATCCAATTGTCCCATTATTTATTGATACAAATAATATTTTAAATTTAATTAATAATGAAAATATAAATACTGCTGAACAAGAAAAGGAAATTTGTTTAACAGCTGAATCAACAACATTAGATAAAGTTAAATTTTATGTTAATCATTTGAAAAATCTTCTTAAAACAAGTGATCAACAACATATCACAAGTGTATCAGATTTTGATGATGCTCTATTACAATTTTCATCATTTATTAGTAATGGTAAATCCTTTTTATAGTTGTAGTTTTTCTTTTGCAACGATTAGTCTTGTCTATAGAATATTCATCAAAAATGTCATTTTCATTTGATACATCGACAACCATTGTAACAAATCCTGATGGAATATATGCAACAACAATTTGGTTTTTATGGTATTGTTGTCGAAGACAATTACAACAATTATTTGATTCGAATATATCATCAACTATTTCAAAAGTAATTTCTCTTTTTTTTTGAACTAATGTTATATTATTTTTCTCTTTTGAAGAGTTCATTTATAACTGATATAATGAATAGTGGTTTGATGCTTTGTATTGAACCTGATTGGATGGATACATTATATGATATGTATTATGAACAGTTTAATGTTTTTGATAATCTTTCAGAACAATTTAAAACAGTTCTTCATCAAATGTTAATAGATATTCGTCCGTTTAATATTCGATCAATGAAATCTGCTATTGGAGATTCAACATCAAAACATGATGCACGTTCAACAGGTATCACATTTTTTTTGAAAATTAAAATATAATAAAAGGGAGTGATCGAAAATCACTATTTTTTCCTCACGCTAGAGATGTCATAATACGAAAGTCCTTGTCATCTAGATCTACTGGATAGTTCCATGGGATGTCGAACACAAAATACACGAAGTATTCAGAAAAATTTTCTCAGAAAATTCTCTTTTCCCTCAAACCTTGTAGAGCTTTTTTCGCTGATTATTTTCGTATCAGGAAGTTTTAAACTCTATTGAGAAATGACGAAGCTATCATCAAAATAAGAAACGTAGTAAAAACCCATTTTTTTCCTTATAAAATATAGGAAAAAGTCGAGTCTCTGATCTCGAACCGGCTATATTCCGAAGAAATATAACATAGTAGGTTTTGTAGAGAAAAATTTCTTATGTTTCATAAGGCGAAATGAAATTTTAAGCTGTTTTACTATGTTTTTATTTTGACGATAGCGTCGTCATTTCTCAATAGAGTTTAAAACTTCCTGATACGAAAATGATCAGTGAACAAAGCTCTACAAAGTTTGAGGGAAAAGAGAATTTGCTGAGAAAATTTTCTGAAAACTTTGTGTACTTGTATTTGACACTCCATGGAACTACTCTACAGAGACCTAGATACCCCTTACGAGAAAGACTGACAAAAAAGGGATCAGATCTAGGTGACAAAAACTTTCGTATTATGACATTTCTAGCGTGAGAAAAAAATAGTGATTTTTCGATCATCCTCTTTATATTATTGTTATTATTAATTAGCACTTTCGGTTTGTCATCGTTTGGTGCAAATGTGTTGGAGTGCAATATTAGGTGCATTAACACCAATGCTTACAAAAAATCATTCCATAGATTCCGATCTAACATCATCAAATTTAATTTTATCAAATACAATTAGTGAAAAACTTATTGAAACTCATGAACTTGTTTTTCAAAGTTTAAAATTAGTTTTTCAATTAGCTGTTACTGTTGGTTTACCAAATAATGCTTGTTATGTTCTTCATTGTGTGGTTAGTACAATTGAACAAGGTTGGATTGTTGAGAATCAAAAAAAAATATTTACAAAACATAATCGTCTTCATTATCTTGATGTAATGGCAATTAATTTTATTCTTCAATTATATATGAATGATATTAATAATTGTCCAAATATAACATATAAACATATTTTAAGGTAGATTAATCTATGACAAACAGAAAAGAATATTTTAATAACGATTATATATATTTCTATAGATGTTGTGTTCATTTATGTCTCTTGGAAATGCAATGTTGTCCTCCAAAAGAAAAACTTGATTTAACACTTCATCAACATGGACATGTTTCATGTGAACTTAATAATGGTGTATCATCATCGTCAAATGATTCATCAACTTCATCTCTTCTTCAATTAAATAATATTGATAAAACTGGTCATATTCATGATAAATCATGTGCAAATATTCTTCAAGCATTATCTTGTCGTTCAGACAAGTAAATATTTTTCTATTGATTTTATACATAATTTTAGAAAATAAATTTTTCTTTTAAAGATTATATGAACTTGTTGTTCGTCAACTTGATCTTGATTCATTACTTGAATTTTTTGAACAAATTCGTTTATTAACTGAAACACCATTACAAAAACGAACATCGGATATATCACCATCACTTTTACAAAATCTTTTTCCAATGCATGTCGTCATTGAACGAATAGGTGACATGACATTAGGTATTATTGCATCACTTCGACCACGTTATCATGTTTGTAAAGTATGGAGTTGTGTATCTCAATTATTCATTCAAGTAATTTCCAATATAAAGATAAAATAAGTAAATTAATATTTTTTTTTTGGTGTTAGGGAGCAACACATCACGATATTCAATTAGCAAAACGTACAATTTCTCATATGCATCGAGATTTACGTTCATGGCTTTCCGTTCGACCTGAATATCCAAATTTTCAATTAAATGAAACATTTTTCAAACCATTCGAACATTTAATATGTACAGAACAATGTGATAGTATTGTCGAAAATCAAATTGTTAATTCAATATGTGAACTTGTTGAATTAAATACAAATGCAATAATGTCAGGTTGGCGTTCAATATTTGCTTGTTTAAAAACTGTTAAAATTGAACAACATCGTCGTTCAATTGGAATAAAAAATTCAACAATGAAAGAAACAAAAACTGATGAGGATGAAACTGAACAAGCTGGTGTTGAATTATATCGTGTTAATGCGATATTAGAAGTTCTTGAAGCATTTTTTTCATGTGAAAATCTTAATGTTATTGCACAAGCATCTGTTGATTGTCTTCAATGCTTATTTTGTTATTTACGTGAACCAGAACCATTTACACCAATGGTTAATAGTCCATTTGGTGATAGTTTTGATGAGAATGATGAAGAACATAATCAAATTGAATTGGTTATGCCTGCATTAAATATGATACAAAAATTTACAACAATATTTGTACATTGTTTTGTTACATCATCAAATCATGTTTTTGCAACAAAAAAACGAACTCGACAATTTGAATCAACATCATTTACATATTCAACATTTTCAAATTTTTCTCCATCATTTTTCTCCTATCTTGATTTATCCATATCATCGGATACAATACTTCGTTCATTTGAACTTAAACTTGTTGGTTATATGAGACAATTATCAGATGATCTTGATCTTATTGATAATACAACACATCTACTTAATGTTTGGTCATATATGATTGAAGGTCTTACTGATACAATATTTTCATGTTCAAATCATTATCATACAAAAATAATTGATCAATATTTTCTTATTTTAAAATTAACCTATGATAGTGTTGGTCATCGATTTTCAATTTATCTTATTTGTTGTGTTATTATTCCATGGTTACAATCATTTGTATGTTCAAATTTTTTAAAAATGACATCATCATTAAGAAAATTAACCATATTTCGACGACATGCACAACGACAAAATTCAACATTTATGAATATTATTGCATGGCGTTTATTTCTTGGAAATTTACTTGAACATATTTTGTATATATTTGATATGGCGAAAGAATTTGAAGAATATCATCATATTTTATTTGATTGTTTTCAATCGATGTTAATTGATTGGCTTTGTGTTGCTAATGAATATGTTGGTCGACTTGGTAAATATCCATTCTAAAGTATTTCCCTATATTTTCTTATTATAATAATCTTTAGGTTTATCATGTATTAAACATCTGATTACAAATATATCAAAAAAATTTGATCCATCACTTCGATCAATCTGTATTGATAATCTTCAACATGCTCTATTACTTACATCTTTACCAACTGAATATTTAATCTATGAATTTCGTATTTCATCCCCCGAAGATCTTCTTCGTAATGTACGTGTTTATGTACAAAATGATTCGAATTCATCTCAATCATCATATGGAATGGCGAATGGTGATAGTTCAATTTTTCCACTTTGTCAACAACTTTTCAATGAACATCAACAACAACCGCAACAACAACAGAAAATTCCTGAAGGAAAATTCTTTCGATTTACATTTCGAACGGTGACAACATCAATAAATACTGATCCTAGTCCACATGAAATACAAATGAAAACATTTGTTTATTTAAATTATTTTCATTTACAATTAATACATATTATTGGTGAATTAAATTGGCCGGAATTCACACCTTGTTTAAGTCAAACAATTGATTTAGCAGAACGATTTGATTCATTTTCAAATCATTTTGGTTTAAGAAATATTTTACAACAATTATTTATTTTTGATCCACCAGCTGTCACATTTCAACATGTGAAACGAGTTGCATTTCAATATCTTGTTGATTATTTAATGCGTGGTGTTAAAGATGAACTTGTTAAACAATCAATTGATTCAGCTAATCTTAATTTACAACAAGTAAAACTAAAACTAATTTAATTATATTTTAAATTTTAATTGATGTTTTTGTTTAGGAAAATAATGAATTAATTGATAAAGCTAATGATGAATATGAATCATTTCCAGAAACTTCATCACCTCAACAACAACAGTTCGTTGGAAATATTGAAAAGAAGATTGGATTTTTTGGTCGATTTGCGACACATCTTGCTGCTACATCATATAATTATATTGATTTATTAAAATTACTTAGTGATGGTATTGCTGATTTACTTTTTACTGGCTCAAATCAACTTGAAACACATATAGAAGTAATACAAGTTCTCATATATTTAGATTTCATCTTGATTTTATTATTATAGACTGATCAATATGGATTATATCTACTAAGAGCAGATCAAGATTTACTTGATAAATTTCTTCCATCGACATGCCAAATAGTTTCAAGACGATCTTCAATATCAGAAAATGAAATAGAATATTTTATTGTTAATCAAGATATGATTTGTCGTGTATTAAATGATCATAAAATAATACGTAAAGTAGAAACACCAACATCACCATCACCTGCTCAACGTAAAAGTTCAACAATTCCATCACCATCAACTCATCAACGATTCTTTTCACAATCTTTATTGAATGAAAATACAAAAATAAATACGTAAGTTGAATTTTGTTTTAATTTAAAACTAAATAAATTATTTATTTATATATTAGTGATGATCAACGTTCATTACAAGAAACACTTTCAGCACGAAACACTGAACATATATCAATTGCTCTTAAACTTTATGTTGATGGATGGAATGATTTATGTTTATATTTAGCTAAATCATTACAAGAAAATGGTTGTTGGTTTTCAACAATAGGATCTGGTAATAGTCTACTTATGCCTTCACTTGAACGATGGTTATTTGTATGTGCAACGAATGCTTCAAATCGACAACTTAAAAATTTACTTTTGGATATTTTAATGAAATATGGAGGAAAAGATTCAATTGTAACACGAACATAAATATGTGAATATATATATATATATACGTATGTTACAGATCTGATAGGTTAGTCAATAGACACATCAAACTAACATAGTGAGTCGTATTTTTGTGCAATATAGTCAACTATACATGTGAATGTGTATTTTTTGTTTTTGTTTTGTTCTCATTATTATTATAGTAAACGTTTTATTTTATTTTATTTGTATGTGGGATATATTATTTTTATGTTCTGTTTGTTTTGATGGGATTATTTAACGAAAAATAAAAACGTTTGTGTCGGTCTTATGTGCATTATCAAAGATTATATGAATATTTGAAACTGATTTCGAAATATTGCATATATAAGTCAGTAAGAGAGGATTTTTGAAACTACTAAAAAAAAAAGTTTTTTTTTCTGTTATGTAGTTTGTTTTGAGAGTCTAAAATAAGTTTTCATAGTTTCAGTAGAGCACTGAAAGGCACATCCTTGGGTAAAAAAATATTTGATCAAAAGAACTTGTTTGATTTGTGTTTATTTTTGATTTCTAGTGGTTTAATTGTTTTCAAAATAATATCCAAGATCACTAGCGAAAATTAAAAAAATTGCAGGTGAAAGTTACAGTCTTCTGCATAGTACAAGGCATAAACTTCTGACATTCTGATGAAATAGTATGGAATATATTCAATAATCTATATTAGTTTCAAAGTATTTATTTTCACTGAATGGTAGAATCATAAATATTAAAACTATTTCAAAACTTCAATAACATCTTGTTGATAGAAAACGAGAATACTGACTTTGAACGTTCCACTTCGAAACAGCTGCAAGGCGTGCTTCTATTTATTGCAAGAAAAAGTATGATATGAGAAATAAATACTCAAAGATCAGTAAAAAAACTGAATCGTATCTAACAACTGTCTTTGAAAATGCCTGGAGTATTTCTATGATATTGTTCAAATGAGTTTTGAAAGTCAGTGAATATTATAATGATCCAATCAAGTGGAGTCATACGTCTACTTTGGTAGATCATGGACATAAAATCAATACTTTGTTGCCTTCTCAATGGTGGTCAACGATCAATTCATCTCAGAAGTCATTCACATCATCTCAAATAGTATTCATGAGTTAAAAAAACGTCAAAACTAGCAGTTTCATTTGGTTTTCTTTCTTTTATTCAACTATAATTAAAATAATTGGAAAAGTGATTTTCTTGTCTGTCTTCTGAAAATTTCCAGTGTTGATGATGTTTTTCAATTTCTTGTATCAACAATAATAGATTTAATACTAACTTAGACTAAATAGTGACGCACTACAAGAAACGACATTACTTTACACTTTCTCGTGAAAATCAAGCTACAGATACGTGAATACACAGTTAATTGAAGTTGATATCGGTTACAAATCAAATACTCGGATGAAATTTCAATAAACTATATCATTTAAAAACTGATTGGAAATTAGAAACGACATAAACTAAAATCTGATCTTCCGCTGTTTCTTTGTATATGTGAATACAGTCTGAAATGATGTAAATAACTTCTGACACGAGTTTATTGTTTAACATTATTTATTAAATCACCACTAAAACAAATTGCTGATTTTGTTATATATTTTTTAACAAATCACATGTATGACTATTCTCAATTAGATCATTATAATATTCACTGACTTTTTCAAAGTCATATATACAATGTACTATTCACGGACTTTTTAAAACTGAACTATGATATTTTAATATTCACTGACTTTGAAGAAGTCATTTAAACAACACGATAAAAACGCTCAGCTCATTTGGAGAGACAGCTGGGAGATACGATTGAATATTTTCTTGAATTTTGAATATATCTCTCTCTTATAGTATGATTTTTCTTACAATAAATGAAAGTAGGCCTTACAGCTGTCCCGGATCGTAGTGCTCGAAGTCAGCATTGTCGTACGGACATATTTAAAGAGAATGAAATCTTAAAAAATAATTGCAGTACTGAGTTTTACAATCATGATGTGGAAGCGTCTTTATGTATGGCTGGGGAAGCTCAACTTGTACGAAACCGATAACTCTTTGACAGTCGATGATCAATTGTTAGCAACTCGATTGTTCATTATTCTTCTGAATATCTCAGTTGTCATTGTCACTTTGTTTGCAACGTTGAACATGCAAACACTCGTCGGAACTGTAACATCACCTTCGGTCGATCAATTTGAACATCTGAACGATGAGTATCCAAATACTCTCGTTTGTCTTTGTTCACAAACCAATATTCGCTATGATCAATTTATGTTATTCGATCCACTTTATCATCAAGTGTGTTCAAGTCAATTTATCTCTCAACAATTCATTTCAACACTGTTCAGCATACATATGTCTGGATTTTCACCACTAGATTTTCGTCTGATGGCTATGTCTCAGGTTCAGATCTTAGCATTGTTGTGTCAAACAACGGCATGGACTATTAGTAGTGCTCTGAATCAATTTCTGACACAACAAATGGTTACCAGTCAAGCTCTATCACGTGAAGTATTCGAGGCTGAAGTTGAAGCACTTGTCGAACAAATGCAAACGACAACAATAGCAAATATGAAATACATCGATCAGCTGGTGTCCCTGGTTATTCTCAACAATGGAATTATGACAGCTTTGAATACCAATCGTTATCTCGTTCAGAATCCAGCAACATCAACTTACTATGCTCAGCACGGACGTTACCTAGTTGGGAATTATAGTATCAGTAACACCGCGAGTGATAGCTATTGCGATTGCCAGCTCTACTCAGACTGCACTTTTCAAGCTGGTTATTACAACTATTCTATTCGTCCTGGAGCGCAACAGAATAGCGAATATATACCCTCGCCACCGCCAATGTTTATCGTGCCTGGTATGATGGTTGGATGTCTGCCTCATGATTCAATGCTCCAATCGACACTGGAGTGTTTTTATAATCGTTCATGTCTCGATCTCATTGGTATCTCGCAAGCAATCATCCCACTCAATGCGACTGTTTCGTCTCGCTTTCAAGTCAATACAACCGTAAATACTATGTTCGAACAACTCTTCGTCGAAACATGGCAAAATTCGAGTAATTTCACTAGTTACTACAATGCATGCCATCCAAAAGCATGCTCCTACACTTATACACAACGTGGTAACTTTCTTTATGCAATGACGATGCTGCTTGGTCTCATCGGAGGTCTCACAACAATACTTGGTATTTTCATTCCTCTACTCGTACAATTCTTTCGTCGTTTACTACTTAAATGCCGAGGTGAAGCAATTCCTACAATAGAAAATGATCCTGCAGGTAGGCAACGTTTTTACTTTTTCCGTTTTGTTTCGTTCTCACGAAATGATACTAACGAATTGTCTAATTTACTGTTTTTCTAAAGAAGAAAATTTGAGAATAGAGGATTGTTTGAAAGACAAATTGTTGTTTGTTCTAATATTGACTTTTTATTTTATAAGTGGCAGCAGATGATAATTGTTTGAATTGTTTTAGTGCCAAGCATCGAAGAACGGCTCCTGAGCCTCGGCCGTCGAATTCGTCAACTAATCAACACATTTAACATGTTCCAAACTTCTTTTACCACCGTGAATTTGGGAATTCAAACAACGCGCCTCTATATTTTTCTGACATTTATGGGTGCCTGCATTCTCTTCAGTTATTCACTGTTGAGTGTGACTACCATAAGTGTTACCATACAACAGCCTTCTTTAGATACCTTCGAAAAACTGTATTCTCAATATTCATCGACACTCGTATGTCCTTGCACTGGCCTTTCTGTAACCTATGGTGAAATAATGACTGTTAAGCCTGATTTTCATCAGCTCTGCTCAAGTGATTTTATTCGAAATGATCGCTGGTTACTCTATTTCCGGTTTGCCGCAGTCACCACGGCCTCTTTCTCTTTTTATACTGGTGATTTTCGTGCATCTTCCGGTTCTAGTTTATTTTCTCTTATAAAAACACTATGTGAAACAGCCAACACAACTGTTATCAATGCCGTAACTGTTTTCGGTGCCACAGAATTAGTGAATGCATATCCGATGCCACGTATATTATTCGAAAATAAGACGACTGAACTGGTACAACAATTTCAAAACGAAACACAAGCTTCTTTTTTGACTCTGTTCTCTCAAATAAGCACGGTGATTCGAGATAATCAATTCTACTCTCCCATAAGCAATGCAGCTGCTCCATTGGCCTCGTCTGATCGTACACAAGTTCGGTTACGTCTGCGAAACATATACCCTTCGGGACCTGTCTGCTCATGCGCCGTGTCCAGTGAATGTACTCGACCACAAGGGTTCTATTGCAATGCTAGCGCATGCCATAGTATCAGTGTACAACCGAACGTTACTATTCCCGGTATGTTTTTGAGCTGCACACCCATAGACTCGTTACTATTCTCAACACTTACCTGTCTCTACAACCAATCATGTATTCAATTTCTGCTTGATTGGCGTTTATTTGGCATTATTGGTAAGGTGTTTCCGATCGATCCTCGTGGAGCCAACACAACAGCACTCGACCCAGATTTACCAAGTCGATTTTTACCCAATTCCACATTTGAACCACTAGTATTAAACATGTTTATCGAAAACTGGACATCATCCAGTAATTACAGCACCTACTATACAACCTGCAATCCTGACAGTTGCACATACACATATGATCAACGATATGCTCTTGTTGCTGCCATTACAGTTCTCATCGGTTTGTTGGGTGGACTTAGTGTTGCACTAAAGCTGATTCTGCCACCGTGTGTAAAGCTGGTTGCGGGTATTTTTCATCGTTGTAAGGGCGTCGATAGATTAGGTAAGTTCATAAATTTATTATCTATATACTTCACCCTGTATCTCATTGTATCAGAAGTGAAACAGATGTTTTATCTAGACTCTTACTCTTAAGATAAGTACAATGATCGTTATTTTATTGTTTATAGAAATACAGACAGTTTCTAACTTCGATTGTTGCAGATCTTTAACATTGTTATATAGAGGTGTAGGGAATACAAATATCTTTTTCTGTAGACGAGCTATCTCTGCAATTGTTGGATACATACAAATATTTCTTGCATTTTATGGCAGAAGATCTTCCGTTGTGAAGTAATGGATGGAATGAAATATAGAGCTGTCGTGATCCACAAACTCGTGGGAGTTGCGATGCTCCCCAAATAAGAAAATATGGTCTAGATTTCTTCTATTATATAGTTTAGTGATCAAGATTAATTAATTGTTTTGGGTTTTAACCTAATCAATGTCCGACCTTAGTAACTCACTTGAATACTACCAGATGTTCAGAAAAATTTAATATGTTTTTCTAGTTAAGAAATCTTTCCTGAGGATCAGTGCATATTGATTCTGTTCTCTTTCAAACATTTTGTTCTTGGAAAGATTATGGATTTGCGAATAGTTTTAATATGAATACAATAAATATGAAAGATGGGATCGAACATACTCTACTCATATTTACTAAAAGTACGTATATAGAGCAGATAGACGAATGAATGTCTACAATGTAATAGATTTTAAATCATAAAAAACCGACGATTCTTCTATCTTAGTCTGCGCGCGACGCTCTAAAAAATTAAAATATATTCTTACATCCAAAACATCTCTGATTTTGAGCGGCTAGGTTGCATCTCCTTAGAATTCACTTTCCTTGAAAGTATAAACAGAAATGTTGCCCAATTATCAACTCACAAGGAAGCGATTCTAGTCTGACAACACTCCTATGATCTCAATACAATCGTTTGACGATCGTAGTTCATAAAAACAGTGCGATATATAACTAGCGTTTTAGCTTTGTAAGAGATTAATACAGCATGTTAAGCATCTAACCTAAGCTTTCACATCTACATGCAAAAATCTCAAATGATTACACAAGTAAAAAAAAGAAATTCGTGCAAGTATTCCCTTCTTCGATATACAAAGTCACTGTACTCTGAAAAGTATTAGTGCTTAGGTGAATATTGAACTCATTTGCTCATTCTAGATCCACAAACAACTGAGCGAAACAATCCGCAGTACTTACTATTAGCTCGTGTACGGAATACACTGTTGAACATAGATGTTTTCAAAGATAATGTACCAGCGAACCATGATATCGACACAAGAAGACCTAGTCGACTCTACATCATTTTGTTGTCTCTAGCCTTCGGCATCATCATTTTCTTCACAAGCTTTAGTCAACAAACACGCACTATCACAGTTCTATCACCATCTCAAACAACATTTTTGTACTTGCAAGATCAACAAAAGTCAAGTCTCTCATGTTTGTGTTCACAGACCTCTATTCAACAAAATGTATTTCTCTCGATTTCACCTCGTTTACATCAGGTATGCTCTAGTGATTTCGTTAAAGAACAATGGTGGGGTTATTTGTGGGGACTGGATGCTGTGACCAATTTTCTGGATCTTCAACTTCTTAGCACTCAGTTTCGTCTTCTTGCATCATTATGTTCATTAGTACAGCAATCTATCGACAATGACACAAGTGCATTTCTTACCAATAAATTAGTTACTCTAGAAGCAATGTCGTTCAGTTTATTTCAAGCTCAAACTGATTCCCTTACAGCCGCATTTATTGCTCAAACACCAGATAAATTTCGTCGTACTCAATCGTTCATTTATGAAACATTTCGCGCAAATCAGCTGTTGACTATATTTGGAACAAATTGGCAATTAGCTTACACAACTGCAGCAAATAATTACATTATTGGTACTGTGCCACGTACTTCGTTTGGGAATAATTATTCATGTATCACATCATTAGACAGCTTCTCGCGACCTTTGTATATTGATGCGAATTCTAACACAATAGCATTACCTGGTGTGGTGGCTAGTTGTTTACCAATTGATGGTATTCGTCTGTCTACTCTAGAATGTTTCTTTAATTCAAACTGTATTCTTAACTTGACAAGCATTGCATCTACACGCAGTACCACTATTTGGATTGCCAAACCGCTGAATGCTTCAACACCCAGTAATTATACTTCAAATACTCTCATAGGCAGCCTCATTGATAGTTTATTCGTGGAAGATTGGGGAATTCAAAGTAATTATTCAAGCTACTACGCTTCGTGTGCTCCATATTCGTGTTCATACAAATATATTGATCACAACACAATACTCTATATAATCACCACTATGCTTGGACTGTATGGTGGTTTGGTAGTGATTCTTCGTTTTGTTGTCTGGTATGGATGGCGTATATATCGAAAGATAATGGGATGGATACAAACCGCTCCTCATGCAACATCAGCACGTGTAGTTCCCTTTCAGCCCACCATTGATATTGGATGAACACTAAATCATGACTTTTAAAAACAGAATCTTTGTTGTATTGCTTTTTGTCTCATAATTTCATATTTAATCAATATTTCTTCTTGCTTCATTCACTTCATACTTAATTAACATTACCTCTTGTTTCATCGTTACATATTTAATCAATACTGCTTCTTGTTTTATCATTTTATATTTAATCAATAAATATATGTTACAAATATCAAGTAAATTTCCTACTTTTAGTGTATCCTGAGTAAGATAACGAAAACAGAAAAAAAGAACGCAAATAAAGGTGAAAAGTCACTCAGTTCTAACACAGCTAGATTATTGGATCTCGACATCAACTACGACAAAGAGGGTTTGGGTGTGGGTGTGGTTGTCAGTATTGCCTTTACTCAACATCCACACCCATCTACACCTAGATCCTTATACACACACCCACACCCACCCTCAAGATTTAGATGTATATCTTTATAGAATAAATAAATAATGTTTAGCATCTGAGACTATTTTGAGATTTTTTTGTTTATTTTAATGTCTTTTACAAATCTAACAAACAAACAATACTGCCTACATTTTAACAAAAACAAGTTCATGTTTTTTAACCATTAGTTCTTGCCCAGAATTTGATAATAGTAGGAATATGTTCCTGTAATGAACTAATACTTGATTGATCACGACTTTTATCAGATATATCTTGTGTTTTAAGAGTATTCTGACGATAATAATCTTCATCCTCTTTTCGAATTAATCGCCAATCAGGATTAATAGCACTTTTAATTTTCATTTCACGACCACCATTCAATAAAACACCACGATCAACAATACGACCAAAAAATTCACTTTGAGTATCAGGTAGTTTTCGTGTAATTGTAGCTATTTCATCGAGTTTACCAACAATGACTTTTGGTGGAGTTTGTGTTATTACTGGACGACTTCGTGTTAATACAACATAAGATACTTCTATAAAATAAGAAATGATATTTACCAATATATAATACTATTATAATTAATATAACCTCTATTTTGATCTTGAGCAGTACGTACAAAAGTACGTCCAACACCAAAATTTTTTAGTTTTGAACATAACTCTGGTAGAGTATTCCCATATGATAAACTAATCTGCCCAATAAACTGAACGCGTGGCATCTGAAGTAATGAAGAAAAAGTTTATTTCTGTCTGCTCGAATCATTATATTTTCCTCTCTCTTTTTTTTTTTATTCAAAATAACAACAATAAATGTTGACGGATATAACAAAGAAAAAATCGTTTAGTTTAAGCAGACAAGATAATAATAATAATAATAATGATATTCTTGTTTTTGCCTTTTTGACTACGGTTTGTGTTCGACTTCTTCGGATTTAATAAGAAATTCAACAAGTTCTTCACCAACATTAGATGATTGTTGATCAAATAAGGAATCTGTATCAACACCTCTACGTAAATCGATACGTTGTTGTTTTTGTATAGCCAAACGTTTGGTATTTTTCTCTTTAAGTTTTTGAAATTCATCAAGTTGTTTTCGTCGTTGTTCTTGTTGTTTAGCTGATTCACCGGTACGTAAAATACGATCTCGTTGATCTAATCTTGGTGTCCATACATTTCGATTTTTACGAACATCCTAAATATTACAAAAAATAATTAATTTATGGTATGATTTATTTTGTTGGTGTTTCTTACTTTAACCATATCTTCTGTAAGCAATGATGGTGGTCGTGGACGCCAATGGAATGCGACCAATCTATCAACAGTCTTTTCAAATATCATATTACCTTGAAAGGTCCAGATTTTAAATGAATGATCACGCTAATTTAATATAAGAATAAGATATTAAAATCAAAAATCAAAAGATTTCAAATATACTTTAGCATTCCATAAATTAACTGATGATGCGACATAACGACCTGTTGGACACCATTCAACATCAGATAAATCTGGATGTTCTTGTTTTGTCATTACTGACATATCAGCAGTATCAACAAAGATTAATTGTCCACCCGAAGATGAGCTATAACAACAAAAAAAACATGAATTTATCATAAATAAATAGATAATGAACATACCCAGTTTTCATTGCGGCTAATACTACATATTGACCATTAGGTGCCCAAATAGCTGTAGTTACCGCAAGAGGCATTACTTTAAGTGTTTCAATTTTTCCGCTCTTTTGTCCTTGTCCCATTTTATAGAATGTGACATTGGTTCGTAGATTTTCACCTGTGATTACAACTAATTTATGTCCAGCTGGTTCGATAGCAAATGATTGAACTATTTCTATTAAAAAGAAATAAATATTATTTTAACTCTATTACATATATGTATATGTATTACCTTTAACTTCTAATGTATCCAATGGAACATTTTTTTCGCGCATATGAAAGATTTCGAAATTATAAATTAAACCCTAGAAATTATTACAAAATGAAATATATAAAAACTTGAGAATTTTATTTACTGAATATTTTGGATTATTTTTTTCACCACTCTTTTTTGTATATCGATCAACTTTGACAACAAGATAATCACCACGTTTTTGCCAACATAATCTACAATCGATAACATTGAATAAAGTCTAGAAGAAAAATACCAATAAATCTTATGTTCCAAATACAAGTATAAAGTCATACTTTCGATCGAATTTCATCCAATCTAGTACCATTAACTTCGGCAAGTACTAAACGTGCTGGTACATTTCCATCTTCAGCTGTCCAATAGGCAAGACGATTATCGGTGGGTGACCATTGAAAATCAGCAAGTGATGGAATTTTAAATGGTTTCTTATCAACTAATTGAAAACTCTATAATTCAATACAAAAATTTTCATTTTTAGTTTTCTTGTATTAGAATATTTATTTACTTCGGTATCATACATATAGATACCATCGGGACCTTGTTTAGCAAAATATTGATCTTGAAAAGACCACCTAATAGAATAAGAATAATTATAATGAAGAAATAGAAATTCTCAAATAAAATAAAACAAAGTCAGTATATCGCTTCGGCAGTTATGTCATGGCATAAAACAGTAAAGAATATGCATTTAACTCGGCCTTTTCTTATCATCATTCTTTGTTTGTAAATTTTATAAAAAAAACAAAAAAAAATATTTACTTGAAATAAGATGGACCTTGAGAAAAATGTTGATCAAGTGGAAATGAACGTTTCTTTGTTCCAGTTATAACATCCCAAACAATAAATGCTTCAGGATTATTTGGACGTGGTGAAATTGTTACCAAATAACGTTCACATGGTGAGAAATCAATGTAATTAACACCACGATGAGCAAATCTATTCAAATAAAATATGACAATTTTGTTAATTATGATGATTATATCAATGATACACATACCGTTGTACTTGGCGAAATTCTTTACCACCCCAGAAGGCAATACCTTGCTCATGAAATGATGCTAAATAAGTGCCTTTTGGTGACCAAACAAAATTATTTTCTGTCCATTTCTAAATTAAAATTTTAAGAAAAAAGATAAAACAAAATCTAATTTTGAAATAAGTTTTACATTTCGTTCGTCAAGAATAGTAGGTCCCGATAATGCATTTGAAAAGATAGTGGTTTTCTTTGGTTCATCCGATTGAACAGCAAATTGATCGACAGCATCAGGTTCACTTAACCAAGATAATAGATTACCCTATATATAAAAATTAATAATTCAAAAATTAGAAATTTAATAAATATATTATATACAGTATCAGCAGATTCAGGTGGAACTTGTGTTAATCTAAAAATAAATCATAGCTTTATTTTGTAAATAAATCATTTTTTCATACCGTTCAAAATCCGACATTAAATTTACGGAAAAGGTATGATTTTTATCTAATCGATAACCATCAGTTTGTTTTACTGCTTCTATAGCCATCTGTTCATTTTGAAATTCAAAAAATCCATAACTATATAATATAAACAAATAATGAGATCATTTTCTTTCTATTGAAATAAATACCCTTTGGTGTTTCCATCCTTATCCAATGGATAATATTCATTTCGACATATTCCGAATTTACTGTATACTTTTGATATTACTTGTTTTAATTTTTCGAGTTTAACTGAATCAACTTTTGGTAAATTATCCACAACAATTATATTATTAAGACTTTCATGCTCTTGTGGACGTTCAGCCATTAATTCCGGACAAAGAACTATAATGATAAAATTAAAATAAAAGTTTAATTTTGCAAAACAAATATCTACCATCATCAGGAAAATCTGATCCATAATCATCATCCGTAAAATCAGGTGTTGGTTCATCATTATCATCCTAAATAAATCAATAGAAAATCTAAATATTATTTTGTATTTTATATAACAAACTTCTTGATCATCATCTTCTTCACTTTGATGTTCATCATCGTCTTCTCCACCAGAATGTTCGTTATTATGTGATGGTGAATTTTCATCCAGTTCATGCTGTTGTTTACCAGCATCATCACTTTCGAATGGTCGTTCAGGCATGTTGTTTGATTTGAAAGTTCTTGAACTGCAAGATATCTATAAAAATCAATAGAAATTAATATATTCTCGAATACTATCTCCAGTAAAATGAATAAAGAAAAACGATACAAAAAAATACTGCCATTGTTTATTTTCGAATGCCAATCGGAAAGTGCAGATTTTAGTCTGATCTTTATTGGTGGCTTTAATAAATATTTGTTAGATGTCACTGTCAATTAATTAAATATCAATTACAAACGAAAACTAATTATACATATCATTAATAAATATTAATATAATTTCTTCTATAAGAAAATATTCGATTATAATTGTCAATATAGAAATCAACATATTAAATGTGCAACTTTCTAAACGATATAAATATTACAAAAGAATTTTTTACATGATCTTTAAATAGAATTTTGTAAAGTGAATTGGGAAAAAAGTGTATTACGAAACTGTTGTTACATAATTATCACGAATGAGTAAAATTAAGCAGTTCTCCAGTAATCGTTAAATAGATATATCTAACAATGACATCTTTCGAATATGTTTCTATTGGATATATTGTTTATCAATAGTACCATATTTTGAGTTTGCCGTCGTGTCACTCATATTTAAATTTAATTTATTTTGTTCCTAATTTTTGGAATTAATAAAGTGAATATGGAAATTGAGAAGCTCGATATTGATTCAATATTTGTAAAATATACAATAAATGAAATACGTGATATTGAACAAGAAATTAAAGATGATATGGATCGAAAAAAAGAAGAATTACGATCAATGGTTGGGTATGATACATTCCTATATATTATAAATTTAATTTTTGTCAAATTTCTTTCATTAGAGAACGATATCGTGATTTAATTGAAGCTGCTGATGCAATTTTTGAAATGAAAACATGTGCAAAAGGCGTATGTTTTGTTCTTTTTTCATTAATAATTTAATATTTCATATTTGAAAATAATTCAAGGTCGAACAATTTGTACATTTACTCAATGATAAATGTGGTAAAATCGATCATACATTAGTAACACAATCAACTTCATCATCAAATTCAAAATCGGATAGACAATCATTTAAATTAACAATTGTTCTATCAGTACAAATTTTAACAGAAACACGCCGACGATGTTGGATGTTTCTCGAAGAAAATAATTTCGTAGCAGCAGCTCGGTAATTTATTATTGTTTTTATTTTTATCTATTGATTAAATAAATCAATTTTTAGTCAGTATTTATTGGCACAACATATGGCAGCTTCGCTATCATCAAGTAATGATGATGAACGATTAGATGCTGATTCACAAAAAGCTATCGTAGCTGCTAATCGATTATGGGATCAAACTCGACAAATGAAAAAAACTATTTTAAAGAAATGTCGATTATATTTAAAGAATACGGATGCTGATGTTGAAGTAAATCTATTCTCATTATAACTAAACATCTGTGTAAAAGAAAGAGGGATTAGAAGGTCAGATGTTTTAAGCTTTTCGACAAATTGTAGCTTGTAATTATGTGTTTTTTTGTTCGTGAGGATCACCAGTTGACTCAATACAATCCAGAGTATCTATCAGAGTAATCAAAAACAGATGATTATAGTTTTCAGGTAGAATTTTTCGCGAAGACTTAGATATACACTTAACTTGACCGGAGTATAGTTTATTGAGATATATCTGTCTAGTATCAAATATTTTTGAACAACATCAAGTTTTCTTTAAGAGATTTGTATTTTTATATTAATTATTTAGATTCTTGCTAATGCTCTATCAACTCTTATCGCATTTGGTAATGAATCAATCGAACAAATATTAAAAGATTTTCTCGCTGCTAAACTGGTACATTTATTATTACATATATATAATCATTTTTATACTGATTTCTTAGGATACAATCAAAGAATCGTATCAGAATGCTAATGTCAGTAAGTATTCATTATGATATATGTTTTAAGAAGAAAAGTATATTGTTTTGTTTTATTTTAATTCAGAACAAAGTTCAAAAGATACAGTTCGACAATTACTTGTTGTTTTAATCAATACTATTTTTGAATTAGATATACTCTTCAGTAAAAATGATGATACTACTGGTATGAAGAAAAAAAAAATAAACGTGATTTCAAAGAATTCGTTTTTCTAGATAAATATGATTTATTAAAGAAATATATTTCAACGTTTTTTAATACATCAAATAGTGATATGAATTTAAAAAATAATAATATTTTATCATATTCTCAACAACAAATGTTAAATGTTCAAGAAACATTTTTTAAAAGTAATATTATTTCATATATTTATGATATTAAATAATTTTGTTATAGATTGCGATCCTGTAGATCTTACGGAATATGAATCTCAACAACAACAACTTGTTCAAAATGCTGTCGAAAACTGGTTGAAAACGTATAAAAAAACTTCTTCTTTTAATTTTATCTTGACATTTCTTCTTTTTGTTTTCTAGAGTATTGGACGTTGTTAAATCAGGTCTGAATGAATTACTTAATCATATAACATCACTAAAACCATTACTTCATCTCAAATCAAGTCTTGTCTCATTATTAACAGAAGTAAAAACTTTTTTTTATTTTTCAAAATCAAATTAGATTTTATGTTTTTAGGAACGTATGAAAAATTGGTCAGTAATATGTAATCGATTATTAAATGGTAATGATAAAGAAATTCAATTATGGAATAATTTAATTAAAATACAATTACGAACACGTGCTAAAGTAAGAGAAAAAGAAATTATTTAGTTTATTCTATTTTTCTTTGAACGATATTAGGAAGTATTACATGTTCGTTTTGATCAATTTAATCAAACAGCGATACAAAAAATTGAACATTGTCTTGATGCATTTCAAAAATCTGCAAATAAAAATGAGAAGCATTTTTCACGTGAATTTAATGTTTTACAATATATATGGAGTGATATTGATAATAATATTCCAAGTGATTATGTATGGACACCATCACAAAGTCGAATACCAGTTGGTGATGCGAAATTTTCATTGAAAGCTGTTGCAATTTCAATGGATCTTCAAAGGTAATATTTGATTTTATTCTTTAATATTTTCAAAATCAAATTATTTAGTCTATGTCGAGAATTAGATGATGAACTACGACAAATACTTGATGATGTTAATGAATTTTCTATTGCGGAATTTTCTACAATATCATCTTTATCAGATACAATATTATCATCATCATCAACAAATAATAATAATAATAATGCTTCAATGTATTCCGATAGTGGTTTTATTGAAGAACATTTAGAAGAATGTGTTATGAAATTTTGTACAACGTATGGAAATATTTAATTGTGATTATAATTTAAATAATTAAGAATTGTTTAGATTTCTTGCACGTTTACGACAAATAGCAAATGATAATGAAAAAATTGGAGATGAAGAACAAACTTTAAATAGGTGAGTTTTTTTTTGATTTTCAGATAATTGAACTATTGTTTTGTATTTAGTTTAATTTGGCTTGGTTCATGTGCACGTGCGATACCAATTGTTTGTAAAAATCTTAAAAATTCACTTGAACTTGTAACGAATATGACTGATTCAACAAATAATACTTCAATGGATAGGTAAACATTTTTATTCGACTTTCATATTTTTCATATATTATATTTTAGAAAAGTACGAGGTATTTCACAACCAAAACGAACACTTGAAAAAGTTAGTTACTCATAATTTCATTCTATAATTCGTTGTTTAATTTTAGACAGAAAAAACATCATGGTTAAAAACCCGTGAAATGTTTATGACAACACACATTGATTTATTTAAGTAAAATTATTCGTTTTTTTCTTTATTGTTGACTGTATTTTTATACTTTCTTAGGCAATGGATTATTCATTTAAGTGCGAATATTGATATGCATTTACGAAATAAATTATCAACATTTCTTGATGATATTCCCACAGTTGTAATTATCTTATTGAATTTAAATCTATAGATATTCTATTTTTCCGTTTATTTCTTAGCTTTGGAATAAAATTGAAATTGTCGAAACTCTTGAAACTGATAAAACATATAAAAGTGTTATACGTGTACCAATGTATTGTACACCATTTATTGAAGAACTTCTATTTTATTCTTGTCAACAAATAAATCAAGCACTAGCACATGGCCTCGACAAGTAAGTAATAGAATATTTATCTCATACTTCATATATTCTCTTTCGCGTAAAGAAGAGTCTTACAAACATAAATTGTCTGATTGATTGGTCCAAGACTTAGTTAAAGATATAAGAGAAATAATTTTTATAAGGGTGATCGGGGTCGATGAACTCCAGTGATTTATCTAGAGGGAAGGCAAAGATGCCGGCGCCCTCCCGGAAATCGCTATCGCACTCTCCGAAGGAAAAACCTAGATAAAACACTGATGAACTTGAATCTGATGTTAGTTTTTGAGATTGTTTGAATAAATAGTTTACTGGTAACGAAGACCCATCGTTTCTACGTATATATATATATATATATTTATTTTAAAGAGAATTATCAAGTGATATGGCCTATCGTTTATTACAAACATTTTTAAATGTTTATGAATCATGGTGGTTAAATGACGCTCAAAAACGAATAAGTCAAAAACGTATCCAAACACGAATTATTCAAATCGTTTATGATCTCCGATTTGTTCATATGTTACTTGAACGTAAAGATAATACGAATGTAAAATTAATTTTTTGAATTAATAAAAATTCATAAATTATATTTGAATTTTAGAATACAAAAGATATTAATGAACGTTTTTTTAAATTAATTGAAAATATTGAAAGTGAAATTGATCCATTTGATTTAAATGTTCTTTCACCATATATGCATGATCATTTACAACAAATTGTTCCTCGTTCTTCAGTAAGAATTTTTGTAGAATTGACTTTTTTTATTCTTCTTCTATAGCTTTTATTTGGACATTTAATAACAAATGATCGTCTCATTCCATCAAAACCACTTCAAATGAATACTAAAGATACAAACAACATCCTTTCACTTTCATCATGTTCTCAACGTTTTTCATTACTACCGATAGCTACTAATCTTTCGTCAACATCAACATCATCTGGTCAAATAATAAGTTCGAAAGGAACTATTCTTAAATCGAATATTATTCATGAGCATAATAATAATAATATTAATGATAATACAGAAAATGATTCTGGTTTAGCATCATTTCGTCCATTAACAACAAATGTGGCTGAAGTTGCAACATATTATTCGAAATGGTTTCAAAATATGGTCAAATAATAATTCTAATAAACATTTATTTCATGTGATATTTACTATTTTAAATTTGGTTTGCTTGTTTCTTTATTAGTTTAAACTTATTTTATTTATATATTAATTGAAGAACAAAAAAGAAAAAGAAAAAGAAAATTATATTTTTTTGTTTTATTAAGCGACAAGTAAAAACAGAATAGAAATAATATGTGTTTTTCTGCTTTTTGTATAATTATAACCAATCTTTTGTATCACTATTGTTTTTGTTTTCTTCATTTGTCGATAGAGATGATGCTTGTTTATTGATATTATGATTACCATCATCATGAAATTCATGTTCAGGAACTTTAATACTTGCAACTTTAGCATCATTTTTTTCTTTCGTATCAGATTGTGAAACTAAAAATTTAGACAAATTTAATAAAATCATATTTAAGAAATATTTTTACTATGATCTTTTTCTTCTGCGATTGTCAGTTTTGTTTCTAATGGTTTATTATTAGTTGAAGAAGGAGGTTTTGGAGCTAAGAAATTCATGTATATGATTAATTAAAGAAAAAAACAGTTAAACTTACCTTCTCGTTTTTGACTTGGTATTGTCACTTTTGTTATCACTTGAGTAGTAGTATCAGTTTGAATTGGTGGTTGAGGAGCTGTATAGTACTAAAGTAAATATCGACAATAGATGATGATAATAATAAACAAACCTTGTCGTTTTTCTCCTTCAGGTTTTGTATCGATAATAACTGGAACATTTTCAACAGCATTATCAATACGTTCTAAAAGATTATCAAGATTTTGTACACCTTCAATATCTACATGAATTTGATCATTGTCAAATGATGCTGTTTTAGTCGATGTAGATGATGATGATGGATCTTGACTACTTTTTAAAATACTTCTCTGTGGTGCTAATGGATCATCATCTTCATTCGGAGTTGTTGGTATTGGTGGAATCTCATTTTCTTTGGAAGTTGATGGTGAAACTGTTGAAGTTTGATTAGTATTCTTCTGAACAAGAACCGAATCATCAGGTGCATTTTCAAGTACAACATTTCGATTTCCTGGTTGTTTATGAATTAGGAGAAGAAGATCTTCAATTCTATGTATATCGTTGTAATTGATACGTATTGGTTCGTCTTCGTTTTCGTCTTCGCTTTCACTAGTTGCCACTTTATTTTTATCTTCAGATTTTTTTAGAGGTTTTCTCTCGAGATCAGCAGGAGTAGGACGTGGTTTGTCTATTTTTCCTCCTATATTAAAATTAGTTTTGCTTTTATCACCCTCTAGAATAATTTTTGCACCTTCAATAGCTTCATCTATACGATCAAGTAAATCATCAACAGTTGACACACCTAAGAAAAAAGAAAATGAGATATTTAACGAGTTTTGTTTTTTTTTTCAAACCATCAAATGAAAGATGAACTCGATCGTTATTGTCATTTTCGGCAGATGATCTTTTTGTTGTATCATCAGTTTTATTACTAGATGATGGACCTGCAGATGTTTTTATAGTTGACTTATCATCAGGTTTTGTAGAATCATTTGGTTTATTAGTAGTTGATGGACCTGCGGATATTTTTGTAGTTGATTTATCATCAGTTTTTGCAGGATCATTTGATTTGTTAGTGGATGATGGACCTACGGATGGTTTTTCAGCTGATTTATCATCAGATGACCCTAAATAGATTGATTTAAATAGTATGCCTTACAAGAAATATAACTTGCTCGAAGATGATGGTGGACGAGCAGTAGCATGAGAATCTTTATGATCATCAGACGGTTTATCAGCTGGACGTTCTAAAAAGTAAAATATTTTGTTACTCTAGATTATAATTAATCTTGATAGAATTTTCAACTTGAGCTTGTAGGAGCTGCAGCACTTTTATTGTCTGATATAGTTGTTGATGGTGGTGGTTTTGATCCTGGGCTAGGTCCTCTTCCAGTATCGCGAGCATTATCTTTTGGTTTTTCTTTAATGAAAATAATTATTTTGAATAATAAATAGTTTATCTTCATATACACATACCCAACCTAAGTGATGGTCGTTTTGTAGTTTTGGGTGGTCCATCTTCATCACTTGAATCTGAACTTGAACCTTTTTTACCACTTGCTGCAGGTTTCGACGCATGATTTGGTTTTCCATCTTTTGCTTTTGGAATTGAATCTTTTTTATCTTTTTTTGCATTACTATGTGTTAAATTATGCGTTTTTTCTTTAACTTCATCAGTTAAATCATGAACTTTATCTCGTATTGAATGAGCAGTTTTTGTAAAAAAGTTTTCTTCTTTTTTCTCACTAGTTTTATTATGACTTGATGATGCACTTGCACTTGACTTCTTTTTATCCATTACAGTTAATTAACAGCTTTGTATCGACTATAAAATTACGAAGATTTTCAGTAAAAATCTATCGATTTTGTTGCAAAAATATGAAAAAGTAATTCAAATACTTTTCTATAGAACAATAAAAAACGACAAAGCAACGCGTGAATGACCGAATAACTCGACGTGCATGATTGATCACATATCATCGTATTGAGTAATATTAGTCGATATTTACTAATGCATATAATAAGTAAACGAATCGAGGTTTAACATGTATATATATATATATAGATAGATATCGATATAAGTAGATAGATACAGATGCATTATCAATGTACTTTTTTGCCCTAGAAATTTTATTAATAAAATAATAATTAAATAGAGAAAAAGGTGCAGCCGTCCAGCGGAATATTGTTTCGAAATTTAGTTACTGTTATAGTCTTAATTTTCATAGATATTTAAGTTAAATGGTGTTCACTTAAATTATTTAACTGAATGCTATTAGTGTTCAGTTAAATAGCGGATGATTGGCCCCCCAGCCTCAAAGAGGTGGTATATTTTTTTGTGAAATAATAATCCGCTTTAGACTGCATCGAACTCGGTAGTAGAAATTGAATATATTCTGCAACAAATTGGGATTGTGTAAGATTTTATTTTTTTATCGAACAGGTATGAAAAATAGAACAGAAAAATATGTTTATCTTGTTGTTTTTTGTTAAAAATAAATAAACAAGATATAATATCTTATGAAAAATGATCAATTTTAAGAAAATAATTTTAGGCATCAGTAATAAAATTTAATGAAATTTTTCGCATTTTATGTATTGTATATGTAAGGTTGAAATTACAACTGTAACAACTAATTTTCAGAAAGTTATTTTAGATCAACTGATATTAAATAATTATCAAAATTTTGTGTTAAATGAAATGAATCTATAGGATACTGTATACATTGAGTTAAGCGAAG
The DNA here is from genome assembly GCA_905250115.1 of Adineta steineri. Taxonomy (NCBI): domain Eukaryota; kingdom Metazoa; phylum Rotifera; class Eurotatoria; order Adinetida; family Adinetidae; genus Adineta; species Adineta steineri. The sequence goes on along the minus strand of CAJNOI010000001.1, from coordinate 1,085,654 downwards.
ATTTCATCGGACTAGGTTTTTTATATTTATCATGTCTCAGTGTCACTAGTTTAGCGAACTACTCTATATTTAGAGCTAGTTTATTTTCATCGTTAGATAAGTGCTCGCTTTATCTGCATTATCAGTCTCGACATTTTATATCAAATTCATAGAAAGATTCGCGAATATCAGAATAAATTAATGGTAAGAACGGCTTTAATTATAGGTCTAAGATCTACAATCATACATAATCATCAATATAAATAATTATTCGATTGCATTTTATATCTATTATTTCTAAGAATATCTTTAAGTTGTAAAAGAAAAAGTTCACTAGATTAATTAGAACATTTTAAAGCTTATCAAAAATGTGATGCTGGTGATCCGTTTATTATAAGGTATTTTTACTAGTGTGCAACACTTTTGTTTCGCGGATGATTGATATGGCCTCTCAGTATAAGTATTGAGCATGAGCTCTATTGATAAATATGTACGAACCTTGCCTACGGAGTACTAGCATCACATTATAAAGATTTCACAACTAACAGTATAATGTTCTGAAATAGATTGACGTGATGTAATAACATTGTTTTTTCCCAGTTGGAAAACTAAATGAATTTTAATTTCTTTTTGTTAATTCATATACGTATTTATTTTTGATATGAAATATATGTCATTTTAATAAAATGTTCATATCATAAAACTTTGTATAACAGAGACAAGAAAAGAAGAAATTGTTTATCACGCAAAAATAGCTACACTACATTTTATTTTTTTTTATAATCATTGGTTCGTATGTTCTTCATCACTTGATTCATCTAGAGCTCTACTAGCTAGTTGACGAATTTCTGAAACAAGACATTGAATATCACCATCATCCGATGGTAATGTTGGTGAAGAATAGGATTTTTCTTGATGAATTGTTTTCATAAGTAAATTTCTTTCACGTTCAAGTGTCATTATACGTTTTGTAAGTTTATCTAATTCAGTATCAGATTGTAATTGTGCATCAGCTATTTGTCGTTGCCAACGTTCTTTTTCACGATTTGTTGTTCGTTCCATTTGTCTAACAAAAACAAAAATTTTATAAAAAGTGATTATCAATGAAAAATTCTTTACCTGCAATTTGCTGCTAATTTTGCTTGTTCACGTTTTGCTTCATTTAATTGTTTTTCTAAATTATCTTTTTCATTTAATAATGTTTCTTCTCGTTCCTTAAGAAAAAATTTGTTCGAATTAAAAAAAATCCTATACTTTCGAAATAATTTACTTGAAAATCTCGTTTTAATAAATCAGTATTATCTGCTTGTTTTTTCTGTTCATTTAACCATTGATCAGTTAAATCTTTTAATTGTTTATCTTTTTCAATTAATGTTGTTTCATATAATTGAATTTTATTTATATTTTCTTCCGATATTAATTGCATCATTATTAATTTTTCATTATTTATAGCTAATTCTTGTTTATATTTATCTTCAAATTGTTCAGCATATGTTTTAGATTTTTGATATTCATCATTAAGTTTATGTGCAAGTAAATCACGTTCATTTGAAACGGTTTTTAATTCACGTTCAAGTAATGTTAAATCTATATATTGTTCATCTTCTGTTTGTATTGCAATTGTTATATTTTGTTTGGTTGACAAAGATAATAATTGACGATTAAATAATGTTTGTAAAATAAGAAAACGTTTATTTATATAATTAAGACGTTGTTCATAGATAGAAAGTGTTTTATTTATTGTTTTAAATAAATTATCATATTGAGGATTTGTTGTATGTTTAATAATCATTTCACGAATTACTTGTTCAGTTTGTTCATAAGAACGAAGACGTTGCTTAAGAGATGTATTTTCATCAAGAATGATTGTTAAATTTGAATCGGATTGATGTAATTTTGATTCAAGATATCTAAATAATTAAATTTTGTGATATGAGAAATTTAATTATAGAATATACGTACTGAATATGAATTTTACGTTCATCATATTGAGTTTGTAAAAGTTTATTTTCATGAAGCAGTTCATTAACTTTACCTTGTAATTGTTCGACATCTAAAGAGAATATTTTTTTTCAATTATTTTAGATTAAAATATTCAAAACAAAATAATCTATGTAAGTATCAATTTTCATGATTCGAAAGGCTTTCAGTAGGGGGTATCATGGCTTCCCTATTCAATAAATAAAAATTAAGAAAAAAGTGATAACGCATAGATCTGATACATAATTGAATACATGGAAACAATTTTTTAATGAATTGTACATATTCAATTTGAATAGCGAATGATTCATTAGATTATATCTGTTCTCTTTTCATGTTATAGCATACTGAAGAGGATATTGCGCCAGATATTTGTAAGGATATAAAAATAGAGATGAATTTTCGTTTTATACATCAATTTATAAGACATTCTAGTTATCTCCTAATAAAATACTTTCATCGTATGTTCGAGTATCCGTTAATAATTTAATTTTCTGTCACATTATGATAATAATGATGAACACTATTAGAATTAGTTGATCATTCGAGTCCTGGGTTTTTCTGCGAAACTCGAACTTTTCAAATATAATCTTTAATTGTATACGAAAAAATGATATTTCTGTCGGAAAAGCGTTACTAGTTTATCTTCTAACAATAATCGGAATTGAGAGTTATTCATAATATCCTTAATTTCTTGCTTAGTCAAATATCTTTTTCTTGAAGTTATCGTTGTTAAAATTTACGATTATTATGTAAAGTAAACTGTTTTTAGCTCGTTCTTATCGTTAGGCATACGCTGCAGTTTCGGAACAGAAAAAACTTACTAGATTTTCTAGATAAGATATTTCCAACTAGAACTTTACAAAAAATATTAGGGAGAGCAATACAGATGTGTAATACAAACAAATAGAAAGAAGCATTTGTATTTGTGACATCATATAATAAAAAGATGTTCCAACATATTAGAAGAATCTTTGTCGAATAACTGTATTTAGTCGTCGACTCAAAGGAATAATACATAGTCAAAGTTTAATTCATTCTGTTAATAAGAACTAGATTTCGGATTTCGAACGTATCCTAGATCAAGAATAATATCCTATTAATAGAACACAAACAACATAATCGTTGATAATCAGATATTTTGGTAAAATAAAAACAACAAATTTTCCTCATTAGAAATCGTTTTTCAAATTCTTTTGAGGTACAAAGAAAATATAATCTATGTCATCGTTTATTTTTATAGTGTAAATAAAAACATGATTATTTTTTTTTGAAAGTACATATAGAAGTTGTTTTGTTAGCCGAAAACAAAAAAAAAGAAAATTTTAATGTACATCGCAAAAAAGAATAAATAAAATTCGTTTCTTTTTAATGGATGTTAGTTTTTCTAGTCTTCATATATAAAAAAGTAATCTTACCATTAGAAAATTTACTACTATTATTTTTAAGAATCAATTCCATTGATTTAAGTTGCATAAGTAAATCATAAACTTTTGTTCTCCAACAGTTAAGAAGTGATTGTCGTTTTTCATGATTATTTGATGTTGTTTGTTCGAGTTTTTCTTCTTGTAAAGTTAATACATCATTCATTGATGTTAATCTTAAAATAAACACAAAGATTATTATTATTATTAATATTTATGATCAATTTTACCTTATAGTTAATAAACGCATTTCTTCATTTAATGCAGCATTTTCTTTTTCACGTTGTTCAAGTTGTTGTGATAATTTATTATTACTATTATCTGTTGATATTAAGGATTTTTGAGATGATAATAATTGTTCATAATAAAGTTTTTCTTTTCGAACTTTTTGTAATTCAGCTGAACGTATTTCGAATTCATTTAATTGTGCTTTCCATGTTAATTCTTTTGAACGTAAAGTTTGTTCAACTTCATTAATTGCCATAAGACAACGAGATTTTTCACGTTCAAGTTCATTACGTAGACGATCTATTTCTGTTGCTTGTTGTTGAATGAGATCTTCAAGAGTTTCTTGTACAATATTTGAATGACGTGGTAAATTTACTAATGGTGGTGCACGGTCAAGTAAATCTTTAAATAAATAGAACAAGAATTTAAAGAAAAATTGTTGTTGTTTTCGTTTTTACCTCGTCCAGATATTTTAAGAGCTTCATTATTTGTTCTTAATCGTCCCATTTCAACTTGTAATTGTTCAAGTTGTTCATGAACTGTTTTTGTTTGATGTTCTTTTTCACTAGTTGAATTAAATGATAATGTTGATTGAAATGCTGATGGTGGTAATAAAAGCATATTAGAACTTGGTGAACTTGTCATGATTTGATTTTAAAAAATATTAATTTATCTGTTAATAAGTAATAAAACATCTAGAATAAGAAGGAAAAAATGATGAAATTGAAATAGTAACCATTTATTTTTTGTTAATATGAGATTTAAGCAAACAAAATAAGAAAAGAAACAATAAGCCAAGGTTAGTTACAAAATAAATATGTATATACCGTCTAATGATAACGATAAAAAAAATCATGAAGTATGTTTTTTCTTTATAGTATATATAGTAATAAGAACTTTGAAGTTTTTAAAATGAAAATAATAATTGTGATTATTTAGTTTCAGCGGTTGATTGTCTTTTAGTTGAAAAATTTTGAGCACGCAAGAAAGAGAGAAAAAAATAGATTGGTTGCTATTCTCGTTATATAGGTCTATATTTCCCGTTGCTAAGAAGAGAAAAAAAGTCTTAGTTTTATAATGACTATTAGAAATTAATCGACTAAGGGATAAAAAAAATAAGTTTTGATATAAATAGATTTAATTTACCTGTTCTTATATATATTTTTTTGATACAATTCTAGAAAATAGTTTGACTTGTACGAAATAAATCAATGAGTTCAACGTACGATGACGTTCTTATTACTACTTTCTCCTTTTTTTTGTTCTTCTGTGTACGGGCATCATTTAAAGATTTGTTTCACCTTTCTAACGCTGCTGTTGTTACTTGCAGAAACATGAATAGAGTTTGTCTCTGTCGTTCTTTTCTTTTTCTTTCTTTCTTTCTTTTTTTCTTTCCTCCTCATTCTCCACATGTAAATGAAAAATGGCTGATATGTATACACATAGAAGAAGAAGAAGAATTGTGTCTGTTGGATATTTGTTTTGCTTTAGATAAATGTTACTTGAAATTTTATTTGGCAGTCAAACAGGTACAGCAGAAGATGTTAGTGAACGTTTCTCATCTATGGCACAATCGACAGGTGTTGAATGTCGTGTTCAATCATTAGATTCAATTAAATCTATTGAAGATCTTGGGACACATATTCTTTTTATTGTGTCAACAACTGGTGATGGTGAAGAACCAGAAAATATGCGTCATTTTTGGCGATTAATCATGAGAAGATCAGTATCACCAGGCACATTATCGCATATTCATTATGGTTTAATTGGTTTAGGTGATTCAACATATCCAAAATTTAATTATGTAGCAAAAAAATTATCTAAACGATTACATCAATTAGGTGCTCAATCTATATGTGAAAGAGTTCTTGCTGATGAACAACATCCACATGGTACGATTTTTTCAAGGTACAATAGAGATGAATGATTCTATGATAATCTTTTTTTTCTACAATAATCTTAGGTATTGATGGATGTGTTGATCAAACATTTACAGGAATATTTTGGCAAGCATTTGGTGAACTTATTGGTAGAGAACTTAAACCACGTATTGATCAACGTTTACCAAGTAAATACCAAATACAATGGATTGATAATACTGAACAAGATTTACCCAGGTATATTATTTAGAGTAATTTAACAATTAGATAATGCAAGATTAATCATTATAATGATAGAATTATTCATTCAAGAGAAGAAAAAAAGTAATAGATTGATTAAAAATATTTGCCAGATGAGTTGTTTGAAGATTACATCAATTCCTTTTTTTTCTTTTCATTGGATTGAGATCAAAGTCAGTAAATAGACTAGTACTAATCCAAATTTTCCGATTAATTTATTCAATAGTATAGATTGATATTGAAACAAAATATTTCTGATTTACATAATTAAAACATCAATTTCTTTAATTCATATAGTTTACAATCATCAGTGAATACTCCTAAAATTCCACCTGGTTATTCTTCTATACCTCTTATATCCAATACACGTGTAACATCCGATGATCATTGGCAAGATGTACGTTTACTTGAATTCGATACAGATCTTCCATATAAATGTGGTGATGTTGCTGTTATTCTTCCACAATGTCCGTTACCAGTTGTTAGTCTTCTTGCTGAATTACTTAATGTACAAAATAAACTTCATCAAAAGTTTATTGCTTCGAATGATGTATCAACTCTATCGATGACCGTATTAGAATTATTTCGTGATTATTTACATATAACACGTGTACCATCACGATCATTTTTCGAAAAATTAGTTTGGTTTTCTGAAGATGAAAGAGAGCGTGAACGTTTATTAGAATTTTTAGAAGCTGGTAATATGGATGATCTTTATACTTATTGTCATCGACCACGACGCACAAGCGTAGAAGTTTTACAAGATTTTCCTCATACAACATCACGTATACCATTTGAATATGTTTTTGATCTTTTTTCATCAATACGTCCACGTTCATTTTCAATTGCATCAAGTCCTAAAATTCATCCTAATCGAATACAATTATTAGTTGCTATTGTTCGTTATAAAACAATAATTGCTCTCTATCGTGAAGGTTTATGTAGTAACTATTTATGTCAACTTCAACCCGGTACACATATTTTAATGCGTATAGCAACATCATTTAATTTAATTGATGATAATCGACCTGCAATTATGATTGGACCTGGAACGGGTGTTGCACCATTTCGTGGTTGGATTCTTGAAAGAAGTTTAAATAATGAAAAATTAAATATGCTTTTTTTTGGTTGTCGTTATCGAAATAAAGATGCTTATGTTGAAAAGGATCTTTTAAAAGATACAATTAATCTTATTTATATTCCTGCATATTCACGTGATCAAGAAGATAAAATTTATGTTCAACATAAAATTATTGAATATGGTCATTTAATATGGGAATGGATATTACATAAACAAGCACGAATTTATCTTGCTGGTAGTGCTAAACAAGTACCTGAACAAGTTTCTGATGCATTAAAAACAGTTTTTATCAATAATGGTCATATGACAAATGAACAGGCCGATGATTATTTACAAGAATTAGAACGTACAAAACAATATCAAAGAGAAACTTGGTCATAAGAATTCGTTTTTTTTCCTACTTTATTTGCTTGTTTTAAATAAAAAAAAGAATAAGCGTTTTTGTCATGGATACACAAAAAAAAGAAATTGAACAATACAGGGCTTGTGCAAATACAAAAAAAAATGAAAAAAAAAGACTGACTGGTTACGCCACATACAATAGAAATCTAAGGAACTATGTAAAATAAAGAAAAAAAAATAGATGGATTTTGCTATGATAGTTGTTCGTATGACTAACTTTAAAATTTCTATATTTGTTTTTTTTACCAAAGATGTGTTTCGCGTACTTCAGATATAATTTGATTTGCTTTATGTAATGCCTAGGAAAAGAGATTGAGATTAGTTTGAATATATAAAAGAAATAATAAATTTACTTCAAGCATTTCTTGTGCATCTTTACGTCTTTGAGCAATATGACCAGATTCATCAAGCAATTCATCATGTTCATGTGTTGATGTCTTATAAAGTGATGCAACAAGTTCACTTTGTAATTGATCTTTTACATAATTGACAAGAAAATGCATGATTGCTTTTGGTACAGTATCTTGAATATTTTTTCGAACAATTAAAAAATATGAACGAATTAATTTTTCTAAATAAAAAATAAAGAATTTTTATGTTTTTTTCAAACAGTATAAAATTATATTTACCTATAACTTCACAATCACGTTGTTCACGTGGTGAAAGTTTTCGAGCATTGACTGTTGTCTAAAGATAAACGAAACATTTTGAATTAGTAGATTTTTCATTAAAAATAAAAGTTAATTATGAATTAGAATATTATCAACGATTGTACAAGATATAAATAGGATATACTCATTGAAGAGATAACCATGAATATGATACTCTCATAGCTGTGGTGTGCTCCGACTGAGATCATACAGTTCCCTAATGAATTCGTCCCATACTAATTGATTCCGAATCTGTCTCATCAATATGTAAAAGAAATGCGCGATTTGTATTGATTTCGTTTCTTGTAAAATGATATGATCTTTTAACGGGATTGTTACAGTATGAATTATTCGTGCTAAGTATTCCTCTTTCTTCCATTCTATATTTCGTACAGATAATAAGTATGACATATACACATATTAGCTAGGAGGATCGTTCATATTAATTCTTCTTTTCAATTTACACTGAATTATCGAATCTTTAGTCATTTTCTCGGAATTCAAGAATGCAATCTACTATTTAAAACTTACTCCATCACCAATAGGTGCCATTGATGTTGAAGAAGTAACAGCAGCATTCGACATATATGGTGATGATTGTTCACCATTGGTTATTGGCTCAGTCTCACTACCATCACTCAGATGTTGTTGAATTAATGATCGACTATATGAAGTGATTTTTCCCAATGTTGATTCATCATTATTCTATAAAAGACAAATCGGGAATATTAGAAATCTTCATATCTAATAGATGTATTAGTCCAACGAACTCGATTTTCTTTTCCTCGAGATGCATCTCGTTGAGGTTTTGTTTGTGTTTGGACTGGATTTGTTGCTATTGCCGGTGATGAAGATGATGATGGTGCTGCTGTTGTTGCAATATAATCTCCACCAGTTAATGCTTTATGTATAACTCCAGCTTCATGAAAATCTGGATGTTTTGTATTAATATATGCTAATTCAATACCAACCAGATTTTCAACCATTCGATTTGTTTCTGGTAAACGACGACGTAATAAATGTGTAACAACATCAACTATTTTTTCATGTAAACGAGGAAATCGAATAAATTCTTGCTAAAAAAGATAAATTGAAATATATTTTTAAAAAAAGCTAATGAAAATACAATACTTGAGCACCACAATGTTGAATAATTCGTTGTAATTCTTCATGTACAAGTTCAACACATCGTAAGCCTGGATCTTCTAAACGTTTTATTTGTCGTTTGACAAGTAATTCAAATGAAACTTCAGGTACAAATAAGGCAGGTCTTGGACCCTTAAGAAACAAAAAAAGAAGTTACATATTACTCAAATAAATAAATATAAATCTTACAGTAGCATTTCTTATCGCTGTAAGTATATCAAATGTTGTTAAAGTATCCAATGGATTAAGTGATTCAAGAGCACGTGCAAATGTTTCATGGAATATATAACAAATTCGTGCACCACCACATCTAAATATATAATTAGAATCTGATGATATATTTATCTATTTCCACGGAAAAACTACGAACAGTTCTGAAACTTCAATATTTTTCGCTGTGCCTTCAATAGTAGCACAATAACTTGATGCAAATTTTGTTATAATTTGAAGTAATAGTCTACCCTAGAAGAAGAAGAAGAGAGCGAATATAAAATATAATATTTCTTTTAAAATACAACTTTATCTTCAATTGGTTCACCAAATGAATTAACAAGTGTTTGAAAATGCGATACCATTTGATTAATACGTGTTTTTAAAGCTGGTAAACAGTCTCGAATATGATGCATCAATAACTATGAAATTAAATACACTAGTTAAGTTTATTTCCCATGAGAATTAACAATACATACTCTATTTAATGTTTTAGCAAGAAATGATGTTCCATTTCGGGTAGCAATTGATGGATAATTTTTTTGAAGAAAAGCCGTTTCATAACGAAGAGCTTCTTCAATTGGCTAAAAAGAAAAAGTGAAATAAATAGAACTTTTCATGAATAACTAAAACAAACTTTTTTTTTATGAATATCTTCTTGACTTCGATTAACTACACCGATAATACCCAATTTAACAGGAATAATTCTTCCACAAAGAACATCATATGCATCTGTTCCACGATCCATTAAATCAAGTTTAGTTAAAACAGCTAAAGTTCGTCTTCCTATTAAAAAGAAGAAGAAAAAAAGAATCGTTGACTATTGATTTGATTTTAATCAATAATAAAAATTAACCATCAGGATCAACTTCTTTAGCAAATTTTACAGCTTCAGATGTTGAGAAATCTACATTAGCTGGTGTAATGGCAAGTATTATTGCATTTGGATTCGATATATAATGCATAATTAAATCTCGTACTTGTTTTTCAATATCAACTGGTTGATCTTCTACGGGTATCTAAAAAAAATTTTTTTTTGATTAAATAAATTTTCAACGAAATAATATTTCAATTTTACCTTTGTTAATCCTGGTAAATCAATTAAGGTAAGTGTAACAACTTTCGGTGAATAAATTTTTAATGTTATTGGTTCGTGATAGATATTCTATATATAAAAAAAATAAGTAATAAGAAAATATTATCATATTTAACATACTTTTTTTCCACCAAGTCGATCTGTTTCGGCTTCGATTTCGTGACGAATTTCATTAAAATCTGTAAAAATTTTACCTTTAACATGTGAAAATATTGCAAATTCATTTTCATCCGGTGGATGAACTATAAAGACAAAATCAATGATAATAATATTTTTGTTTGAATTTTATTCAAAAGAAATATTACGTCCTAAATTTTGACATTGCACTTCTTTATCTTCTGGTGGTGTATAAACAAGTTGAAGGGTTAAAGGACGTCGTGTAACAATACCAGCACCACGTGGAAGAAAATCTCGTCCGACAATATTTTCCAATACAGAACTTTTACCCGCACTCTATAATAAAACGATATTCATTGATTAAATATTTATATGAGAACGATTAAATAACAAACTTGTGAGCCAACAACGACTATTTGTGGTAATTGGATACTTTCAGAGCCGACTGTATTGAATACATCTTGAAGTTTATTAAGAATAGGAATTAAGGCGTCCATCAAACTAAAAAATAAAAATAATAGTACGATATATATTTATGAGGGATATTGATTTTTATTTTCGGATAAAAATGATGCAGTATACTCAATGATTTGACTTTTATCCTTATACTATTGGATTAAATGATCATCCAATGAAACTTATTCTCCATTCCTCGATACACATTGCTTCACATTAATGCATTTTATATTATATAGTAAGGTTATTCCTAAGCAACAGTAATATATGAATAATTTTATATGATTAAACCACTGATGATCTCTTTTTACTTGGTTAAAGCATAATAAATATGATTTTATACAAATCTATTCCATATCTCTTTCTTCCGTTAATCTCATTAACAATTATTTCTGCTCAAACACCATTGTATACAGCTTATCAAACAGGTTTTCCATATAACACAACATGCTCAACAAATCAATATTTTGATGTTGCCTTATTACAATGTTCACCTTGTCCACAAAATGCACAACAGAAAGTAAATGGTAAGTTATTTTAAAAAACAATTCATATGTATCAATTATTAATACTGGAGGATATTTTTCTTATACACAACTAACGAATAAATTCAAACTCTATTAATATTATTTAGATCCAACACAATGTGATTGTGTCAATAATTCATACTATTATGATGTAAATCAAGGTGGCGGTTCATTGAGATGTATACTTTGCAATTCAGCTTATGTATGAGTGTCAAATTATATTTTATGACAACGAAATACTTCTTTTTTTAACTTTTTTAAGACACGATCAAGTGATGGATTTGGATGTATTGCATCAGCTATTACATGCAATTCAACAATATCGAATGCAGTTCTTAGTAATTAATTCTCGTTTTTATTCTCAGATTTTTAATATAATGTATATATGTTTTACTTTAGCTGAATCAGATATCACTGGTAATCAAATTGGAACTTTATCAAGTTCTTCAAGTCAACCAAGACTTGGAAGTGAAATCTGTACTACATGTCAAGGCGCGACATGGCCTGACGTAGCTGGTCAACGGTTAGATATAAATCTTTAAAAAAAATGATAAACTATTCTATTTCTTTTCTTATAAGATGTATGCCATGTGCCAGTGTTACTCCTCGAAAAGATAATGGAACAACTATTTCATGTTGCACCGCTAATTCAACTGATGTAAATTTTTTCTTCAGTGGTATTTTGTTTTCTGGAAAATCTATTTTTATTATTTCATTAAGGATGGTGTTTGTTTAACCTATGTAACAGATACGGTGACATTTGCTTCTAGTTATCTAAATACATTTAGCGTATGTCATCTTTCTTATATTGATTTAATAAACAATATTTTGCTGAAATATAGAGTTCAGTATTATCAACATTTATTCAACAACATCTTAAAGCATCGTTTTATCTTTGTCGAGTACGTACATATATATTCTTTTTAACAAAAAAGATTAGTTAATTTTTTAGATGAATTTAAATTCAACAGCAACAATGTCAATACCACGTCTACTTCTAACAAATGCAACAGCATGCCAAGTGTTAGCAAATATTGCTGCAATGCAATTCTATTTTGATTCGTCTGGATATGCTTACACTTATTATAATACCTACATATGGAATCCAGCAGATACACCAGCCATTTGGACAATTTCAACTCCTCGGTAAAGAGATAGATAGTGATATTATTATTATTAACAGATATTATATTTTAGACCATCAATACCATTTCTAGCTTATCCAGATAGTTATTACACTGAAATAACTAGTTCAACATATAATTGGATACCAGCAACGTTTAATACAAATGATTTAATAACATTTAAATTAGCTAAATATTCACCAACTGGACAATTTATTGGTCTAGTTGATGTTATTGATACTTATGTTCAACTATGTGGTGGTGGATATACAGATGGTCGCGCTGCTTTTACATTCGGAACACAATATACAAAATCAGTAAGTTAATTGTTCTGTAAAATTTTCGATTAATTACATAAGTTTGACAAATTGTCTCACTACTAAAGATTCTTCTGATATAATTGACTAGAAATTCATTAGTTAAAATTTAATATTTTTAGTGTAATATTCGAGTTGATGCTTTATGGAATTCATCATTATATGAAACGGCTTTCTATGATCCATGTAAATCATTCGGTTTAATTTTTATTTCTATAATTTATTCATAAAATTATAGATATTGTATTTACAAAATCTGGTGTTGATAATATGTTACCTGGTTCTGTTGTTATTAAAAATTATAAAACAGCTTCTGGTTCTCTTCCTAATCAAGGGTGTAAGTTTTAATTTAAAAGATTTGTACAAAAAAATGACAACAATAAAACATATCTTTTTAGCAATTGAATCGGCATGGACTTACCATCGTCGTTTTTTTCTACTCGATCGTATTTCAGGAGTTACAACCGGTGGCCGTATGCATATATTTATAATATTTTCTTATTATATTATATAAAATTTTTCAATATAGAATTAACCAGTATCCGTTATGCCAAAACAATTACAATCTTGAATACATTATCAGATGGAGGATCGTATATTCAACCTCCAGCAGTTGTCGTTGAATATGGTGAATTATCATTATCTGATTTTGGTACAGGAAAAGTTGTACAGGTAAGAAAAATGAATAGCAATAAAAATAAAAGCAATCAGTTATACATCAACTGAAGTATATATCTATGTATTTAGTAATATTAAACTTTTTGTTATCAAAAATATGTTGTATGTTGTCTCGCTTTCTTTTATTTATTCTTCGCATGATTTTTAATAAGATGATCAAATGTGCGCGCGCACGAATGCTTTCATACATAGATTAAATTCTCTTTTTTTTTGTTTTTCTATTGTTCATCAATAATGTATTTGAATAGGTTTCATTTCAATCTACTTATCGAATGAATCTTGATACACATATTCGTGATATATGGATTGCAGTTGGTGTTTTAGCTGGTATAGGTGCTCTTTTTGCATTTGTTCTAACATCTGTTTGGCAACCACGAGCAGGAAAAGATTTTATTGATTTAGGAGTATGAAAAGATTTTTTTCTTAAATAAAATTTTTCTTTCTTTGTTTTTTGATAGACAATTGGTAAATTATTCCTTTATATATGTAAAATTCTTGCAACAGTATTTTTTATTGTTATGGCTGGGGTTTCATTATGGTGGTTAATATTTTTTAAAGTAAAATCTTTTTCTTAATTTTTAAAATTAAAAATAGTTTATTTTGAATTTAATTTTATATAGAGACAAGATGCAATTTATCTTGTTTTGCCAACAAGTGTACAACAAATATCATTTACTGTATTAGTTGTTGTTGCATTCGTACTTAAAACAATTGATATTCTTCATTTAATTATTTATCAGGCTTATATGGATATATTTTTTATTGATTGGGAAAAACCAAAAGCAGGTATAAAGACTATTTTGATTATTCTAATAGAATTTCTTTTTTCCTCTTAATATTAGGAAATGGAAATACTGTTTCGGTATGGCGAACATATTTTGCTGCAAATGAATTTCATGAAATTCAAACATTTCGTCGTATTAATCTAACATTTCAAATATTCTTTGTTTTATTTTTACTCAAAGTAATTACTCATCTTTTCATTTTCTCTCCATTAATAAAGATTTTATTTTCTTAGGTAATTAATTTAGAAAATGTTGCTACAGCACAACCAGGTGTCAGTCTTTTTCCATCAGATACTGATTATCATCCTGGTTACAATGGTATTCTTCGTGTGGGAATTGCATTTTCGATGTGGCTTGCAACAGGTATAGGATATGAATTCTTATATATTTACTTGAGAGTGTGGGTGGGTGGGTGTACGTGTGGGTTCAACTTTTATTTAACTACACGCACACTTACACCCACCCACACTCACATTCTCACCCTCACCTCAGCATCCACACCCACACTCACATCCTCACCCCACCTCAGCATCCACATCCGCACCCATCCACACCCGCAACGACCTACACCCACACTCACATCTTCATCCCCACCCTCAAGATTAAACTTTTTCTTTATATTTCGTAAATTTATTATTTTCTAGCGCTTATTCAATATGTGGTTTATGTAATATTCTATCAACGATTTTTTGAAGATCGTTTACTTAATTTTATTGATTTATGTTCTGTATCAAATATAAGTGTTTTTATTTTAATCGATCGAAATTATGGATATTATATTCATGGTCGATCACCACATGGTACAACTGATGTTAATATGAAAGATATGTTAATAAATTTAGAACGTGAATCAAATCAAATGAGTGGTACACGTGGTTTACAAGCGAAAGCTAATGATCAAACATTTATTATATTAATTGATCATATATTTCGTGCACAATATGATTTATTACTTCAAAATTATCAAGTAAAAAATAATTTGAAATAAGATTTTATTAAATTAAATTTTGTCTTGTTTTTTTCATTGACTTAGGAACATATGCGTACACGTACAATAAAGAAAAGTGCTGAAAATTCTCTCGATGTTTTAATGAAATCATATAAAAATTTAAATGAATTTTTATGTTCATTTATTGATCATGCATTACCATCACATAATTATATTGTTCGTGATCGAACTTTCATTGAAAAACTTCTTAATTATGAATTTCAACAAGCAATTCCATCTGTTTTACAAGGTGAAAGTCGAAATGTATTCTTAGTTGGTAAGAAAAACTAACATATGTACAATTAGAAAATCATATTTTCATTTCTTTAGATGAAGACAAAAATTTTTCAAATGTTATGTTTTCTGGTCACGAAAATTCATTACTTATTTGGAATATGGCAACATTTCTTTTCATTGATTACTTTGCATTTAATTATGTTTTAGCAGCAATTATTACATACATACTTAATTTCGTAAGAATAATATTTTCTTTTTTTCTTTTTTTTAAATTTCCTTTATTTATAGATTGCCGTTAAAATACGTTTGGCATTAGGACGAAAAAATTTATCGACAAAATCATCAGTTCCAAAAGATTTTCTTATTTGAATTATTTGTTTATTAGCAAAAAGTTTTTTTTTTGTATGTTTTTACCGCCGTGTTTTAAATAATAAAATATATATTGTAAGAATTTAGAAATAAGATTTGTGCTTTTATTTGATTTTTAAAACGAAATGATTGAGATAAATGAAAATGATGATGATGATGATGATGATGATGATGATGATGATGATGAATATGATAGTCGACAAACAGAAATAAAAATAATCGCAGAAAGATTTCTACTTAAGAAAAAAATTGGTGGTGGAAGTTTTGGACAGATTTATCTTGCACATGATTTAGAGGACAAAATATCTGTTGCAGTTAAAACTGAACGGATTCAAGCAATTGTACCACAATTACCTGGTGAGTTATGGAAACTTAGAATAGGAATCTACAAAATCTATTGAGATAATTTCTAGTTGAAAAAATGGCTTTTGAACGAATGAAAGATTTCATTGGTTTTCCAAAAATGATTTTTTATGGACAAGAAAAACAATATTATGTTTTAGTGATGGATTTACTTGGTCCATCATTAGAAGATCTTTTTAATTTTTGTAATCGATCGTTTACATTACATACAACTTGTATGATAATCGATCAAGCTATTAGTCGAACAAAACAAATGCATAATCAATCATTATTACATCGTGATATTAAACCTGATAGTATGTTTTATGTTAGCAAATAATTTTCTTTATTTGTCTTTTAGATTTTTTGATGGGTATTGGTCATTATTCTCATATATTATATTTTGTGGATTTTGGTCTTACAAAAGAATATCGTGATCTTGTGTCTTATGTTCATCATAATTTAGTTAAAGGGAAAAATTTAGCTGGTACAGCACGATATGCATCATTACATACTCATAATGGTTTAGCAGAAGCTCGTCGAGATGATTTAGAATCAATTGTCTATAGTTTATTATATTTTTTGAAAGGTTCTTTACCATGGCAAGGTATAAAAGCGAAAACAAAACGACAAAAATATGAAAAAATTGCTGAACTTAAACAAACAATTCCATTGAAAGAATTATGTTCTGGTATGCCTTCACAAATTATGACTGTCTATATCTATGTTAAATCTTTAACTTTTGATGAACAACCTGATTATGATTATATTAAACGACAATTACGTACTATTATTATTGCTAATAATCAAAAGTATGATTATCAATTTGATTGGCTTAATAAAGTCAAGCGATTCAATCTTAATAACGATGAATCAGTTATAAATATCAAAATATAGCATTTGTGCAGAATGAATATAGTATAAATATTTGAAAGAGGGTCTTCATAACGTGCTAGTTTAATACTACTCTTATTTCAATGAAATACAATATTCATGAAAAAGCTATTTGATGAATTAGAAAAAATAAATCCATGCCTGTATCAAAATTGAAATATCAATTTTCATTTAATCTTTATGTATTAAAGTTTTCACAATTAATTCTGAAGATTAATAGGCCTATATCCTAGTTGCTATGTGATTTGTTACATAGCTGTGATACAATCTGATTCCACGCAAACATTCTACCTTGTTCTATTTCTTTTATAGATGATTTTCATTATTATTTGTATCTTTCTTTTTCAACAATTACAAAACGATCGAGTTCTTGCTGATATTGTTGATGTCAGCGCTGATTTAGAACTTATTCGTGTGTATTATAATATGCCTGGACTATCTGCTTTAGCTTTCAAAAATGGAAGTATTGTTGCACAAGGAGCATCAGGTTATCGACGACTAGGTAATCCAACACCACTTCTCGTCACTGATCGTATTAATCTTGGTTCATGCTCGAAATGGATGACAGCTACACTGGCTGGTCGTCTAGTTGATTGAAAAATTCTATCATGGACGACACAAGTGCATGAATGTTTTTCTAACTTTATGAGTTTTAATAGTGCTTTTCGAAATGCTACTTTAGAACAGTTCTTAGCACATCGTTCTGGTGTACAACAAAGTACTACTTTCTACCGTCTTCACTTGGATGCATTATCAGCACAAAAAGGTACCTTTCGTCAAATTCGTTATTGGGTTACTGAAACTGTTCTAAAAGATGTTCCAGAAGTTCGACCTGGTGAATTTCTTTATGCTAATCAAGGTTATGCTGTTGCAGCTGCTATGATGGAACAAATAACTGGTCGAGATTGGGAATCTCTAGTGCAAGAACATGTCTTTGCTCCATTGCAAATGACAAGTGCTACTATTGGTATAGGTTATGATGACATTATTCCACCTAAAACACCAGTTGGTCATGATCTACCTCTTGATAAACAGATACCTATTCCACGTCCGGTTCTTAGTTCTACCCTACTACATAATGATCAAGCTGCAACAGGACCTGGTGGTTATATTGCTTGTACAATGCAAGATTGGGTTAAATTTTTACATGCACATGTAATAGGTGTTAGTACTGGATATTTGACTGATGTAACAGCAGATAAGCTTAAACGTCCATTTATAGGTGTAGAAGGTTATGGTTTAGGAGTTTCAGCTTACAATCGTACATGGGCAACGCCTGGTCAAGCTCTAGTACATAGTGGAGATATTTTCGGACAGGATACAGTCTTTTGGATGACTCCTGGTCGTGATTTAATTGTGGCTGCTTATACGAATTGTTTATCAGTTGATAAATCTACTGGATTAGCTTTAGACAATGCTGCCGGCATGCTTATTGGAAGATATGCTGCTAATACAACAACGAGTAAAGCATTTGTCCATGCTCCAGTTATACTTGATCATTTGTCCATTTTTCCTCGTGGTGTATAGAAAGTTATTACTTCTCTTAATATTTGCAAGTTTTTATTTGCTATCTTATGATTATCTTAAAATATTGATAAAAAACCCTTCATTCTTTATTGAAATAAAAAATTTCATGGTTAAATATTTATTAGCATACATATAAGACCTAACTCAATATGATATTGAAAGTATTTAGAACATGCTTTTTGTCGGGTTTAATAAACATTTTATACTGATTAACTCTGTGGAATAATGAAAAAAACCAGAACTATTTTAATGAAAATCGATTTTATGAATTAATTTTTTAAAGCGGTCAGATTATAGCCGCTAATAAATTATCCACAGACATATTGTTCCAGTATATGATATCTTATCATTATCATAAAATATGAAGTGAAATTGATTAAAAAATTTCAAAGCTACTTATCTCTTGTTCTAATACAGGTACATGAAAAAAGAGAACATGAAATATTTTATGAAAATAATAATGATCGATAACAATCGAAAATTTCCACTAAATTAAGATTTTCATTACATTATTGTACATTTATTTCTTTTATTTATATCTTATTCCAATGAACTACTATACTGATGAAAAATCTATTTGATGAATTCGAAAAAATAAATTTATGCTTGTAGCAAAATCGAAGTATCAACTTTCATTTAATCTTTATACATTAAAGTTTGGGAAAATGTACTTGTGATCACCAAACTAATTAGCACGTAGTGAGCGATAGCGAGTTCATTTTATGAGTACTGGATAATACATGTATGATAGATCATATAGTTGTCGTAATGGTTGATTAATCAATGTAACAAGATTACATAAGAAAAGGATAATCCATTTCGATCTGAATGGTCCAATTAACTAAAAATACTTTTAAAGCTCCAAGCGGTCCAAAAAATGTTTGCACAGCATGGTTACCATGATTTGTTATCAACATTATTTTTTCTGTATCTATTTTGTGTGTCGTATTATCTTTCGTGTGTGCGATTGTTATTCATGTTTCATCTATTTATTAAGGACAAATTTGTTGATTAAATGTACTTTTTTTTGGTAATCATTTTGCACTTAAAGAATTTGATAATCATTTCACACTTAAAGAGTTTGGCGATCATTTGCATATTATTTTGGTCATCATTTTGCACTTAAAAAATTTGGCAATCATTTGCATATTGTTTTGGTGATCATTACGCACTTAAAGAATTAGGTCATCATTTGTATAGTTTTTTGATCATCATTACGCACCAAAATCATTTGGCGATCACTTGTACCTTTTTTTGGTGATCAAAAAATTGCCACCCTTAAACTTTTGCCGATTAACCGTGAAGATTAATAGGCCTATATCCTAGTTGTTAAGTGATTTGTTACATAGCTATGATACAATCAGATTCCACGCAAACATTCTACCTTGTTCTTTTTTATTTTATAGATGATTTTCATTATTATTTGTATCCTTTTTTTTCAACAACTACAAAACGATCGAGTTCTTGCTGCTATTGCTAATGTCAGCGCTGATTTAGAACTTATTCGTGTGAATCATAATATGCCTGGACTATCTGCTTTAGCTTTCAAAAATGGAAGTATTGTTGCACAAGGAGCATCAGGTTATCGACGACTAGGTAATCCAACACCACTTCTCGTCACTGATCGTATTAATCTTGGTTCAAACTCGAAATGGATGACAGCCACAGTAGCTGGTCGTCTAGTTGATCAAAAAGTTCTTTCATGGACGACACAAGTGCATGAATGTTTTTCTAACTTTATGAGTTTTAATAGTGCTTTTCGAAATGCTACTTTAGAACAATTCTTAGCACATCGTTCCGGTGTACAACAAAGTACTACTTTCTATAGTCGTTACTATGATGCATTATTAGCACAAAAAGGTACCTTTTGTCAAATTCGTTATTGGGTTACTGAAACTGTTCTAAAAGATGTTCCAGAAGTTCAACCGGGTGAATTTCTTTATGCGAATCAAGGTTATGCTGTTGCTGCTGCTATGATGGAACAAATAACTGGTCGAGATTGGGAATCTCTAGTGCAAGAACATGTCTTTACTGCATTACAAATGACAAGTGCTACTATTGGTGTAGTTTATGATGACATTATTCCACCTAAAACACCAGTTGGTCATGATTTAGCTCCTAATAAAACAATACCTGTTCCACGTCCGCTTCC
>CAJNOI010000001.1:1043532-1064815 GCA_905250115.1 Adineta steineri | reverse complement strand
GTCCTGCTGGTTATATTGCTTGTACAATGCAAGATTGGGTTAAATTTTTACGTGCACATATAATAGGTGTTAGTACTGGATATTTGACTGCTATAACAGCAGACAAGCTTAAACGTCCATTTATAGGTGTAGAAGGTTATGGTTTAGGAGTTCAAGCTTACAATCGCACATGGGCAACACCTGGTCTAGCTCTAGCACATGGCGGAGATATTTTCGGACATGAAACTGTCTTCTGGATGACTCCCGGTCGTGATTTAATTGTGGCTATTTTTGCAAATTGTTTATCAGTTAATAAAACTGGATTAGCTTTAGACAATGCTGCCAATCTGCTTCTTGCAAGATATGTCTAAAAGACAACAACACAAAATAAAGAATTTATTTGTGCTCCAGTTATACTTAATCACTTATCCGTTTATCCTCGTGGTGCATTGACACTTATCATTTTTCTCAATATTTGCAAGTTTTTATTTGCTATCTTATGATTATCTTAAAATATTGATAAAAAACCCTTCATTCTTTATTAAAATAAAAAATTTCATAATTAAATATTTATTAGCATACATATAAGACCTAACTCCATAAGAATAAACTTAAACGTAATACTGTATGATATTGAAGGTATTAAGAACATATTTTTTCTCTGGTTTAATAAACATTTTATACTGTTTTTCTTATCATTATCATATAGTATGAAGTAAAATTGATTAAAAAATTTCAAAGCTACTTATCTCTTGTTTTAATAAAGATAAACAAAAAAAGAAATACATGAAATATTTTGAACATTTTTCAAAACAATTTTTTCTTTTCTTTCATTTATATTTACTTTCGTACAAAGATTAGCTATTGCTTATATTAATATTAATCATTCATCTACTATTTACTCTTTAAGTCAATATTTCATGGAATTTGATCATATAGAACATTTTCTTGCTTCTTTCTTTATCATTATAATATGCCTTCTTCATTCATTTTCTATTGATTATTTATTTCTCTTATTTCAAAAAGTACTGTTCATATAATGCAGCTCATGTTAATTCCCATAGCCAATTACAAAAGATCAATAGAATCTTTTTTGTTTTATTCTTCAACAATGATTGATTGTTCAATTATTAATTTCCACCTGTGTTTAGAAAAATAACGTAATTTATATTTTCTTTCTTGTTCATGTTCAACACTATTGAGTCATATCATGTGTATGATACTATTACATATATATTTAATTATCAATAATGCTTTTTTTTTGTCGGAAGTTTAAGTCAGAATCGAAGTTATCGAATTACTTACGATAGAGATCATATAAAGCAAATGTTTGATTCTTCTATAAAATTGAATAGCGATGCAGTTACAGATGTGTATGTGATAGGGTAGTCAGTTGCTATCACTACTATCAATAAAGTGACTGAAGAAAAAAGAAATAAATGAGAGAAAAGGAAAAAAAGAAGGTTATTTGGCAAGAGTTCTTATCGATGATGTGTATTTAGTATTTCAGTTGTCAAGTTTGCTTTCTAATGTCTCTATTTTTTATCCTATCATTACATTTCTTTTTTATTTCTTGAAGATTGAACTTTTCTCTCGTTTTCTTTATATTAATTCATAGCAAGACAAAGAATTTTCCATTGTGAAATGGATGTCGCAGCTAATACCCGCACCATATGGATTGTATTTGGAAGTTTATCAGGTGTCGGTCTTATTCTTGCTTTTATACGAACATGGGCATGGTACTCAAAATCTGGTAGAACTATAATTGATTTACCAGTAAGAAATATTTTATTCTATTTATAAATAAATTATTTCTTTTGTTTTGTTTATAAATAGACACTTGCGAAATTTTTTCTTTATATTATGGGTATTGTTGGTACTGTTATGTTTCTTGTAGCAAGTTGTGCTGCCGTTTGGTGGTTAGCTTTTTACAAAGTAATATTATATTAATAATCTGTATAGTTTTATGTTTTTTTGTTTGTAGAAAGAATATAATAATACCTTTGAATCTGATACGAATTCAATACAAAAAGTCTTTCGAATTCTATTGATTGTTTCATTTGCACTTAAAACAATTGATATTATTCATCTGATTATACGACAAGCAACAATAGATATTTTTTTTATCGATTGGGAAAGACCAAAAGCAGGTTAGTGAATATATATATGTATTTGAGTGATTATATTATAGTAAAAAATTTCGTTTCAGGTGATATAAATCATGTTTCCGCTTGGCGAACATATTTTGTAGCTAATGAATTTAATGAAATTCAAACATTTCGTCGTATTCATGTATCATTTCATCTTCTATTTGTTCTATTCTTACTTAAAGTAGATTACTTTTTTCCCCAAAAGCTTTCTTTCTATATTTATTCTATTGTAGGTAATCAATCTCGAAAATCTAGCTTTAGCTGGTCCAGATATTACTCTCTCTGCACCTACATTTCAAGGTAATTATACAACAGAATATAATCGTATTTTTCGTATTGGTATTGCTTTTCCTGTTCTACTTGGCACTGGTAAGATTATTTGAATATAAAAAATTCCTTTTTATTGATTGCATTTCTTAGGTTTTATTCAATATTTTTTCTATATAATATTTTATCAACGTTTCATAGAAAATAAAATAATGAATTTTATTGATTTATGTTCCGTGTCAAATATCAGTGTTTTTATTCTTGATCAAAATCGTCATGGATATTATATTCATGGTCGATCACCACATGGTACAACTGATGTTAATATGAAAGATATGTTAATGAATTTAGAACGTGAATCAAGAATGTTAAGTGGTACACGTGGTTTACAAGCAAATTCAACTGAACAAATATTTATTATGAAAATTAATCGAACATTTCGTACGCAATATGATTTATTATTTCGAAAATATTCTGTAAGAAAAAAATAAGATGCATAGAAATTTTTTATTTCTTCTTCTTATTTAGGATTTTGTGGGACCACGACGGTCAAAAAAAGATAAAGAACATTATACAGATGTTTTACTTGAATCTTATCGAAATTTAAATAGTTTTTTATGTTCATATATTGATCATTCATTACCAGCACATGAATATTATGTTCGAAATCGATATTTAGTAGAAAAATTATTTAATTATGAATTTCAAATTGGTATGACAGGTTATAATGATAGTTTATTTTTTGTTGGTAAGTTATTTTAAGAAATAATAAATTATTTATTTATTTATTTGTTAAATAGATAATGAGAAAACTTTTACAGAAATTTTATTTTATGGTGAAGAAAATTCATTATTTATTTGGAATATAATTACTTTTCTTTTTATTGATTTTCTTTCTTCAAATTATGTGTTAGCAGCTATCATTACTTATTTACTTAATTTAGTAAGTATGATATATATAGATATAATAGAAAAATCTAATTTTTTTCTATTCTATAGATAGCCGTTGCTTTACGTAATTCATTTGGTCGTAAAAATTTATCAAAGAAAACTTTAGTTCCAAGAGAACTTTTAATTTAATTAGATTGTATGTTATATATATTTATTTGTTTGTGACTTAAACTTCTTTAGTTGTTATCTCATTATATTCTGTTAGTCTAACTAGACAATGTCACATCGTTTATAATATTATTATTAAAATCCAGACTGTTGAAAGCGGATATGTCAGCAGGAGATTGTTTATACGAATATATATCTCATTAATAACAGTTGGAAAAAAACATTTTCTTTTACAATTAAATATAACTGAATAACATTGACTATATAGAAAGCAGTAGGAGTAGTAGATAGTTTAACTATCAGGCAAAAGAAAAACTAATTAAGATTTAATGAAATCTGTATTGAATTGAATACAGACATGATGTACTAATTAGTTCGGGAATTATTATATAGTACATCTTTCTATTGATTGTACTTATTATTGACTATAAGTGGGTGAATATAATTATTGAAATGACAAACGGTGTTAACTTCAACATTAATCAATAAAAGAATATCAAATAATAATAAAAATAAATTAGTTCTATCAGTCAATAGACAAAATTCTTTTGTATACTCATCTCTAAAAATAACTGAGATAATGTAAATGAATAGAGATAAAATTGCAACTATTTGCTCTCAATGTTTATTTAATCTAAATTCCATTTTTTTTATCAAAGAAACAATAAAATTCTTTTCCTCTTGAAATAATCCGTGTAATCTATAACACCACAACTGTATACATTTTATTTGCAAAAAGAAGAAGAAAAAAAATAAATAAAATATTCTTACAGAAAAAAAAGACACATCTCTAATCACTGGAAATTATTTCTTGAATAATTGTATCATCCCGTTTACCAATTAGTTTAACAGTTAAAAAAGCATTAATCACATGAATAAGTATTCTTAAATGCTGACATTGTATTTCAATATGTATTGTTGGTTCATTCTCATTTGATACGATTAAATCACGTTTAAATTCAAAATAAATTTTATCTCGTCCATTATCTGAACTTGATTGTAATTGATCAAATGTAAATGACCATAGAATAATATTTGTTTCATTATTATACATTTCAAAACCTTTTGTTATATCAATAATTAAACGACATATTTGTCCTTGATACATACAACCAAACGCACGATTTTTAAGTGCATATACAGACATATAAGTTGAACGTTGTACATTAGAATTAAATTCATCTAATTCAGTTTTTGTTTCAAAATTTAAATAACGACGTTGTGCTACAAGATCATTGGACAATGTTAATGTAAAACAATATTGTCTATCATCAAGACGATGTTTTGATGATGTCATTTCAATAAGTATTTCAACAATTGGATATACACGTGAACAACATATAAAATCATATGCACATAATGGTGGTGGTTTATTATCATCAAATATATAAAGATCACTACCTTTAAATACGATAAATATAGGTTTCCATTCAGGTAAACGATTTTGATTAATATTAGTAACACGTTCATGTATCCATGTTGCATAAAGTACTTGTTCACTTGGTAATAATGTTTGATTAAGTTCAGTTAATGTACGAGCTGTTAAGTTATGTATAACCATATTGATACGTGATATCCACATATGTTGTTGTATAGCTGTATCGGCTATAATAATTCCCGATTGTGAACCATCAAGAGTATGTAATTGAAAAGAATTAATACGTAATTTATCTGTGCCACTTAAATATTGAGTAACATATGCATAAAGAAGAGAATATTCTTGTACAGAAACATAATCAACTGTTGAATTATCTTCATCATCTTCTTCTGTTAATAAACTAATCGATTCACTTTGTTGTTGTTGTTCTTTTGCAAATGTATTTAACTGACGTCGACATCGTTCACTTTCATTTTCACATAATAATAATCGACTAAGTAATTCATATTCATCAGTATTCTAGAAGAAAAAGAAAATCGATTGATTAATTCATTTATCTATTTTCTTTCAACATTTATAATCATTTTTGTTTTGCAACAATGATTCTTTTTTTTTGTCTTATACTATATAAGTAGTTTATGTAGAAGTCACAAATGTATTTTACATATCCCTATGCACTAATTTCAAATAAGAATCTATAGAAATATGCATATAAAATGATCAAAGTAAATTCTTTTTATCTATCGATTAGATTAAATTTAAGATATTTTTCTTACTTGTTGTTGATCGGAAAGCATTAATGATAAGCGTTGTTGTTGTTTACCCGGTCGATGATAACCGGATGGATATTCTGCTGACATACGATTTTGTTGTCGTCTCATTCTAACAGATGCTGATGTTGGTAATGTAAAACTAGTCTTTACAGTTGGCATTATAGATGATGATAATGATGATCTTGCTGTTGTTGATGTTGAATGTAAATAGGGTGCCATGTCATTCATATATCGAACAGTTAAATTAACTTGATCACCGGATATATTTCGTAATTTTGTTATAACTTGATCATGAGTTAAATTAGATATATCTTCATTATTTATAGATAAGATAGCATCACCAACGTGTAATAAATGTGCATTGGTGTAAACAACACGAGAAATAAGAACTGGAAAACCTATTAATAATGAGAAGAAGGATAATAATTTCTTTTTTGTTTTTTTTTACCTGTATCACAACCACCCTTTATTGAAAAACCAAATGAATTTGTTGTCGGATGCCTTTTGAGAGTGACATTACGTGATACTATTGTTTGAATATCTTTATTATTAATTGATGATACTTGAGTCGTTTTAAGACGTCGGACAATAAGTGTCTCCGATGTTAATTGAAGTAAGACGAGATGAGGTTTAGAACGACCATCACTCAATGTTACGTGATCTTCAAAAAGCACTTCAACTGAATATGGTTGATGACGATCATGCATTTTAACTGTAACCTGTGAAAATAAGGCATTTATTGTTATCTGATTTTGCAACATATTTTTTTTGTCTACAAGACTAATATGCTTACCCACGGTGAATGCAATAATAATGTTAGTAGCTACATGGATATGTGTCATCACGTCTTCTCGCCAACCATACGACAATAATAAAAGCCTTGGGCTCATCACATCTAAAAATATATAGCAAGATTGATATATAGCTAGAGAACTAAGAGTTGCGTCAACATGCAATGTTATTGACGTGATTGACTCGGGCACCATCACTATTATCAAGATTACTGAAAAAAAGAAGAAAAAGAAGAAAAAAAAAGGAACGTTGCCGACAAATGATGATAGAGAGAAAGGGACATGAAAAAGAGAAAAGCATGCCCCGTACAATTAGACTACGCTCAAGTGCTAAGAAGAAGAAAAAAGAAAATCATTTGACTACTACACGTAACTTACAAGAGTCTCTGTAGTGAGCTATTTGTATTTTTAGTCATTACATATTGATATAAGAAAAATATAGGACATCATTATAAGTCTTTGCCTTACATGTATATATATATATGTGTAAAGAGAGATAGAGAAGTCTCACCATTATGTCTTTGTCTCTCCCTCTCTATCTCTCTTTTTCTCGTCCTATTCGTCTCATTTATTTTTTACCAGCATGCAATACAGGAAATAGACTTCGAGCCAGAGCTCCTCAAAATTGAATGGAAAGACATAGAATAAACTTCTACGTTCTGTCGATCTGTCTTTTTGAAAACTAACTACGTTATATATTTATGATCGACGAGTAGTTACTTCTCATAAGTTGTATATGATTCTCAATGTATAAATGAATTCAACAGTTATTCTGATGCTAGTTCTTTCTATTCTTTGTATGTCTCTCGAGATAATGAAGTAGTAGCAGCAGAAAAAACTAAAGAAAGAATGTAAAAGAAAGAAAAAAAAACGACGAAAGAATGAGTGCGACAATGACGGAGAGAAAAAAATGACAATTGCAATTGGCAATACTTATCAGTCTCGTGCAATGCTGTCGTTACTTCTTTGCTGTTACTGTTGCTGTCGTTGCTGATCGATGATTGTGGTTGAATGCGTGTGCGAGTACTCCCACTGCATACATCAACACATGTCGCTCTCTTTTCTTCACTAGTATAGCCTTAACATCATTTGTTATATACCATATACGAACAACAAATAAATGTATTTCTTATAATTGTGCACAGCCCATCAATAGAAATAAAAGAAGAAAAGAAGTTCCAGCTAACTAATGATAACTTTTGCTATATATATTTTTTTTTTCTTCTTTTTTTTTCTATAATACATTATTATTATTATGTTTAGTTAGATGATGCGAATTAAATTAGGCGTAAAATATATGGTAGCATACTCTACTATGTATGTCCCTTCCGGGTGAGTTTCGACATCCGGCAGAAAAAAGATAGATAAACGGATAATCGGATGTGTATTTTATATATATATATATTTGGTCATGGCAGTCGAAAGACATAAGTAATCACAAAAGAAAAAAATACTAATGAATACTATAGATTCTATCAAATGGTGTTGATTCCTAAAACGTGTCGTTGTGTAAAAAAGAATAAAAAAGAAAGTATCTAAGTGAAAAATTAATTATAAAATATAATGAATATGAAGATTATATGTTTTTTTTAAATTACCTGACAAATGAGTTCATGTATGAAATATTTTCTTATCGAGATTTTCTATTCAATCCCTTAAGACTTACCTGTGTTTGATGAATTTTTTATGATGTCAGTTGGCAACTGACTACCATCCATAGAAATAACCTTACATGCATTCATTCATTCATTCCATCATAGAAATGAATTTCTATGTTTTTATAGTAATATAGTATTGATATATGATGAAGCCTGATCTACTTGTAAATAAATTAGATCCTATCTTATCTCAAGAGTATATAGAATGAGAATAAAGTTAAGACGAATGGTTTCTTTTAGATCTATAAAAAAAAAAGAACCTCAATCTATCGTTCATTTTTTCCTATAGAATTAATGAGCGGAACTAATTCTTCCTTTGTGAATTTAACAATTGTATACATCTATAGAAATCACCTTTTTTTTTATTTTTTCAATACAAAATAAATAATTACTCTTACTCAGTTAAATACATGTTTGATTATTTACTATACATTCAAGTAAGTATTTTCCGCTCTTAGTAAACATTCTTTAAATTTTTCATTAATATTTTTGTAAGACATATTGTATGTTTGTATTACATAAATATTAATGTAACTGGTATTCGCTATTATATGATTGAATATGACAGGGAAAAGAAAAAGCTAGAATTTTGTCATATGTTTACAGATGAATGCTTATGTTTTTCATTAACTGAGATGACAAAATATCGATAGGTATTATCATATTTCTAAAAATGTACTGAAGAAACAAAATAGATATTAAACATGGCGGATATTTTTTCTTTTACATGTCGCTGTACTATATGATATTAGGATTTTTCGTATTCGTTCTTTTCAACAAACCCTGAGTTTGGATATGCATGAGTGATCATGTATGATATGATGTATTCAATGTAATAAAAGTTTAGTAGGTGAAAAAAGATAAATGTTAAATAATAATTTAAGTCAAAATGGTCAATCCATTTTTATCGAAGATGATTCCAGTCGAGATAAATCATTTAAACGTTATCAAACTATTGCTTATCGGATTTGTTTATTTACAATCATACTTGATATAATACTTGGTTTAACAGCATTTATTAATTGTATGCTTGATAAATCATCTGTTGGTTTAAGTTATTCAATTGATACATTAATGGATTCAATTTGTATTTGTTTTGTTGCTTGGCATTTAAAAGGTAGATATTTAATATTAGAAGAAGAAAAAACACGATTTTTTTTCTATTTTCAGCTCAAACAATGGATGATTTTAAACGACGAGATTATCTTGTTTGTTGTGTTATAGGTGCACTTTTTATCGGTTCATTTTTAGCTATTGAATCTCGTGCTATACAATCTATGATTGTTCCACAAGCACCAACTGGTGATTGGCTATTACTTGCTTATTCCGTAACTCATATTATTATATTTACGATTTTATCAATTGCTAAAATAATTCTTTCAAAAAAACTTAATTCAAAATCTTTAATGGCTGATGCACTTAATTCAATTATTGGAATTATTATGGCTGTACCTTTAATATTATGGGATCGTATACATATATTAAATCAACATACACAATTTGATGATTTAATATCCATTATAATGGCTTTATTTTTACTTGTTATGGGTTGGACATTAGTTCATAATGGAATAAAATATCATAATAAACTTTATTTGCAATCATTAAATCATCGTGCAAGTATTGACGGGAATTTAAATGCACAAACTGTACTTTTACCATTAAATCAAAATCGATCAAATACAGATGACACACATAAACAGTTTTTAGCTCTCGATAAAGATCTTGAAGCTGGAGAAAACGAAAATAAATAGATAGATTTTTATTTTCTTATATATATATTGTATACGAACAGTAAAATAAGAATGTTTCGTTTTCTATATATATTAATATGATTTTTAGATACATAGCAAAATATCTTCCATAATTATATTTTGTTATTAAATATGAGCACAAACAAAAAGAGAAAAGAAAAGAAAAAAAGAAACAAACAAACTCGTTTCACAGAAAAGAAGAAAACAAAGAGAATTCTTGAATATGTTTTTTTCCTTGTTATTCTATTGATATATTTCTATTAATGTACAGCAAAAATCCAACAATAGAATTATTCACAGGTAAAAAACCGGTTTGGCACAATTGGAATGATAGACGACAACAACAACAACAAAATGTTGTTGTTGTTATTTTTCTTCTAAGAATTTGTTCGTTCTTTGCTAAATGTTTGTTGAAGTTGTATTATTGTTTTTGATACATGACCATTACCATTTGTTTTATACTGTTCATTTTTCTGTTCATTATCATCATTATCTTCATCATCATCAATATCAATATCACGACTATTTTCATCGGTTAATGTTGATGAACTTAAAGTTGTTTTTAAAGATTTTTTCCGTGACAATGTTGTCGTTATTGGAATTGTTTTATTTGTATCACGATCAGTTTTTAATAACTGAAGAAGTTGAGAGAATGTTGGCCGTTTCTTTTCATCCCATTCCCAACATTTAAGCATTATTTGATAGATAGATGATGGACAACGTGACGGTCGTTCTAAACGTTTTCCATGTTGTAAATAATAATATACATCAGTACCACTCATATCACCTAAATAAAATCAAGAAATTATTAACACGATTGTTACTCTAGAGAAACAAGCAAGGACAAAGAATTATTTTTTGAGAAAGCAAATATTTAATATAATTTATAATAATCCTGAGGGAAACTATGACCTCCACGTCAGAAAAGAAGAATATTATTCGATCATAATCAACATTTATTCATTTATAGAAAAATCGTGTTTTTTTCTCTTCTAAAAATAATACAAACCATAAGGTGTTGCAGCATAAGAAAACATTTCCCATAGAGTAATGCCAAACGACCATACATCAGATTTTGTAGTAAATTTACCAATACTAATTGCTTCTGGTGCATACCTATGAATCACGAAACGTTTATATATATAAAATATATAATTATAATAATTCATACCATTTAACAGGAATTTTACTATCAGATTTCTGCATATAAACATCAGCATCAATACGTCTTGATAGACCAAAATCACTAAAAACCAAAGAAAGATATTAAAATCTTTGAAAAAGTTTCTTTATACCTAATTTTAACTTGATCGGTTGATTGCATAAGTATATTTCTTGCAGCTAAATCTCTAAAAGAAAATCAACTCATTAAATTTATTTTCTAATATAGAAGCTTTTTTTACGTACCGATGAACAATTCCCTTACGTTCCATATATGCCATACCATCGACAATTTGTGATGCCCATAATTTTAAACGACTTTCAGCTATAGAATGTTTATGTTTCCATAAATAATCAAGCATTGAACCAAGCAAAAGTAATTCAATAACCATCATCATACTATCATCATTAGAATCAACAATACCATATAATGTACATATACAATGATGATTTAATGTTGCCATATGTTCAGCTTCTCGTAGAAAATCTTGTTTAGCAGAGTAAGAATATTCTTTTAAAATTTTAATTGCAACTGGTGTACCAACAGGATTATTTAAATCTTCGCGATAAAAACCTTCATAAACTTCACCAAATTCACCTTCACCTATATATACAGATGTAAAGAAAAACAGAAAAAAAATATATATTTTTGTTTACCTAATTTCGCAGTTTGTTTTATTTGATTTTGTGATATAAGAGTTAATTGTAAAGATTTTCTTTTCTGTGCTGTTACACTTGGAACTGACGAACGTTTTATTGTTGTCGTAGAAATTTTACCATTAGATACTTTCATTGAACGTCGTTCATTATCATTATTAAAATCAGGTACAAATGGTTTAATTTTTCCTCCAAATGTTTTACGTCGATCAACAAATGAATTTGTATTACCTGCTGAATTTTGATCATTTGGTGATATTATTGTTTGATGTTGAGATGGACTACTACTAGAAAGTGACGCACTAGATGATGATGTTGATAATGGATCTTCCTGTGTTGATGATGCACGAGAACGTGATGATGATGAATTAAGTGATGTTACTGAGCCACTTAATGATGATGAAAATGTTGTACGACGAGTAAGACTAGAAGGATGATTGATTTTATGATTACTTGTTGTTGGTTCTTCACTACTTGTATGTCTATTCAAACTTGATTTTATCGTTACTGGAATATCTATAAATATCAAAATAGAAAATTTTTCAAAAAAAAAACAAAACTGAATTTACCTTTAGATCTATTCATAGTAGAAGTTAATGAAAAAGGTTGTACGCGACTATTAATTACTTGTCCAAAACGATTTATTGAGCACATTAATGTTGTTGGTAAACCATCTGGTATTCGACAATAATGATCAATTAAATGATCGAGTGAATCAAAATAAGGACCATCATCAATATAATAAGTTGTATCATTAAGACGAATCATTTCATAATTAAAAAATTCACTATCATTATAAAGTGTTAATGCATAATTTTTTGGATTTTTTGAACTACGACGAACAACAAACATTCCATTACGTGGACCATTTTTAACTGATTCAATTAATTGTTTAGCAGCAAGACGATCAAATGTTGGTTGATCATGTAGCCAATCTACACGACGTGATTGAGCTGGTGGAACTTTATAATCTCGAAGTAAACTTATTGATTCATCTGATTTAATTTCTTCAGCTAATTCAAGAGGAGTTTTTCCTTGATCTGTACGTGGTCGATGTGGAGCACCGCAATCAAGTAATACTTGAACACAAGCAGTAGAATTATGAAATGCTGCTTCATGTAAAGGTACCCAATGATTTGTATAATTACGCTCTTCAAAATCACCATGACCTTCACTTATTAAAAAAAGCAATGTCGATGGACGATTTCCCGCTGCTGCCTAAAAAAAGATTCGATTTTCACTCTTGTTCTTTCTTTTATTTTTTAATATTTTTTCAAGTATTGAATTACTTTATGTAAAGCTGTAGCACCATCCGTATCACGTGCAAGTACATGAGCTCCTGCTTTGACTAATAGACGAACAATATCATCATGACCAAAAAAACTCGCTTCATGTAGTGCTGTTGAACCAAATGCATCTTTACCATTTACATCAGGTCGATTTACTAATGTTTCTGGAGAAAGAATTTTTTTCACTATATCAAGATTGCCTTGTTTACATGCTCGATGTAACGTATTAGTTGAACCTAAACGTCGAGCTGCAATAGGTGGAGGTTGACCTTGAACAAAATCAGTTGAAAGTATGCAAGCAAGACCATCAGCACGTTGTTGATAATAACTTATTAGACTTTCTATACCAGCTATTTGAGGACCGGAATCTAGAATATAAGAAAGAAAAAATAAACATATATGTATTAATAATAATGAATGAAAATATACCAATGGAAAAATATATATCATAAATAAGTTGAATTTTATAATGATAACATTTATCACCACAAACAAGTGATAAACTAAAATCATGTGGTGATGTTGTACAATCACGTAATAAAAACAAACCATCACGTCTATAACGTGTATATTTAGCTCGTAATAATTGTTCAGCTTTATCTCGATCAATATTTGGATGATAATATGCTATAGAACGAGATTGAGTTAATAATTGTTCTTTATCACGTTTAAGTAATTGTGATAATGAATGAATTTTAACAAGATTTGTTACAGATTGTTCTTGTTCATTTGAATTGTATGATAATGATGAATTCATAATGAATATATGTCTATATAACTAATATTGTTATGATTACTGATTTAATATTCACATCTAAATAGAAGAAAAAGAGCTAGAGAATTATTTAAATTATCTGTAGTAATAAATAATAACTACGCATTTGTTTGTAAATCTTTGCCATTTCAAGATGAACCTTGGAAAGACTTCATACATATGTAAATCTCTCTCTAAGGACAATATATTTGATGATGGTAGTTTCAACTACAACCATGTGAGGGTCAAAATAATTTTCTTTTTCTCATTCTTCTCTCCCTCCCTCGCTTACTCTCTCTCTCACGCACTCACTCACTCACTCTTCTATTTCTTCTACATTAGTTATGTGTGGTAAGAAATTCTCCATTTTTTTTTCTTCTCGTTCTCATTTTTCGTGACACCATCATAATACAAAAGGGCATCAAGCAAAGAATTGTAAATGTATATATGCTTGTCTACTTCGTCGTCGTCCGTCTGGCCGCTCGTTCGGCCCGAACGACAGAGCAATAAAAAAACACAATCGATTGTACGCTGCTATGTAAAAAAATAGACACTCATATAATTGTAACTCAATTGATTGGACTATCGGGATGAGGTGGTAGTAACTAAACAAAGAATAAATGTCTCGTCAAGTGAAGTTGTCAAACGATCTAAGAAAGAAAAAGAAAAATTTATCACTATAGTTAGCATAGAAAGAGATGACGAAAGAAAAAACAACATGAGATTGTCATCTTATGAAATTTTGACTTTATATCTGATAATAGTCTTATCTTTTGAAACTTATTCTAATCTTTTTTTCTTTTTTACAAAAACACTATAATGATAAGAATAGATTGTTCAGCAAACACAAGAAAAAATAAAAGAAAATACAACTGTGATCTTAACTCACTTGTGTATTTGCTATAACACCAGTTGATTAAGAAGAAGAAGAAGAAGTAGAATAAGAAGAGAGAAAATGTGTATGTATGTATATACGTGCGTCTGTTTTGTACAGTCGCATATGTATGCTTAGTTTGTGCGTGTGCATGTACACTCACGTTACCTAACGGAGCGTGTATGAGAAGGCGGCAAGCACACGGCCGTCGTTATTCGGTATTTCTCATGTCATTCAAGGCGAGAGGGGAGAAGGGGAGAGAGAGAGAGATAGAGAGAGAAAGAGAGGTAAAGGAAATATATACTCATTCTTTTTTCGCTCTTTTGACAAAAATATTAGATAACAAAATAGACTGAGCGAATAATTTTAAAATCATAACAATATAACTGATTACTATGATATGTCTGAAAAAGGAGATGTGTAACTCTTTCTTTCTTTTTTACACTTTTATGCTATATCGTTTATCTTACATCACTTTCTTTCTTTCATTTTTTTTTGTCTATTCTGTCTAAATATCTTCGTTTTGCATCTGATATGAGACACATTGAAGGCGAAAAAGAAAAACATAAACGTCAAATTATTATTCTTTTATACTTAAAATATATATATATATATATATATATATACCTATACCTATTTACGTCACTGTTAAACACTAAATTCAAAACGATTCAATTATATCAAGATGTTTATCACCGAATAAATTGTTGATACGAGTCATACTATTGACTTAATTACTCTAATCTCTCTTTGCGTCTTTTTTTTCAAAATATACACTTACTCCTACTTATTCAAAGAATGAATAAGATTGTGAAAAAGAAATTCTTTTCTTGATGGTCTATAATATATGTATGCAAGTATGTTTGTTGATGTTGACAACAATAACAACTAGAATGAATACCTAAATATTTGTACGAATAAGATTTGATGATAAACGTTCAGAGTACGGTCAAATAATGTCATTGTGTGAAATAAATCGAGTACCTGTTGACGCCTACTTTTTCTTTGACCATTCATGCCTTAATATATTCCATTGCACAATAATACAATAGAATGATAATAAACAGTTGACAGACAACAGCTGTCTCTCTCTCTCTACATCAAATAAGTTCATCAGTAATCAGTTGCCTTTCTATTATTAAAAAATTTGTCACTCTTATCTCTTTTTTTCTTCTCTCGTTATGATTATTATACAGTGTATCTAATATATATCTGTCGTGGTGTAATATGAGTGAATGATATATTTATATTAAAAATAAAATCGACATTCATTTGACATTGTAAAAAAGAAAAAGAAAAAGAAGAAAGTCCTTACATCATACAGAATCATAATATATGATATTTCGTTTAAAAATCATCTCACATATAAATATATATTCGTTTCTTTTTTGCATAATTCTCTTTAGTCAACACCTATGTAATGTTAAAATACGCAATTATTGCAGCATGGCCCTGAAACGATAAACATTGCTTTTAAAATAAACTTACTTTTTGGACGTTAAAGTATATATTTGCTATGTGCAAAACTCCGAACAAGGTTACATTTTTTTTCCTATCTACATAAATTGAGGCATGAAAAATGAAAGAGGGATAAATTTGGTTTGTTCGAGGTTGTTGCTCTGCCAACATGTATTGATGAGCAAATCAACTGTTAACTTAAGTTGATCTAACAACGAATATTATTCTTTATTCATTTGAAAATAATCATAACATTATATACCGACCTCGTTTTTCGCTAATCAAATATTGTATAAAAAAACGTTTTTTTTTAACTATTCTGTTCTTTTCAATGATAAATAATTATAGATATATATATATGTGTATATATACATATAAATATTTTTATAGTTTGGTTATAAGATCGAATAACTTAATATACTCTATTCAAACCATTTTCTATTCATATAAAAAAGAGTATTGAAAGAGATCTTCCTCTTATTGAAATATGAAACATATTTTCATTCAAATTGAATTAGTAGTTTACTACTATTGTATTTCGACTTCTGAATCATTTAATTTTCAATAACTTATATTTGCTTGATTTAATTTTACACTACATTTACATGTACATGTTATATTAATAGTAATAATATGATGTTGATTCGTCCTTTAAAATGGTGATATATTCAACAAGTAACACTCAACCTATAGATTTACAACAGAAACGTTTTTTGTATGTGTATATGCGTATTGAGCAACAGTTCTTAAAATAAACTTCGAGTTAGCAATACTTTGATTAGATCTAATCGAAAATCAAATAGATTGTAGCAATATACCATTGCCTGTTTATTGTACATGTATTTTATATTTAATTATAAAAATATACATAACTAAAAAAAAACGAAGATCTTTTTTGTTTCCATTTAACTATAGATTGGTTATAATTTGATTTTATCAAGAGTCTCATTTCTAGAATTAATGACTCATTACAACTTGTGCACTATTTAATACATCGCCCATATTTTGTAGCCAAAAAGAAATATGATATACATGTCCAATTTTTGTATGAAGTCTTTGATTAAGATAATCTGGTAAACCTACACTACCATCACAAAATGAACGTTTGCCTTTGTATGGATATGGAGAAGCTAAAAATAAATTTAACGAACTATTTCCATATGAATTACATCGAAAAAATCCATCTGATGGATTATTTTCAAAACCTCCATTGATTATAAGTTCTGTTTGTGACGATATATCCATAACTGATACATTATCAAGACACCAGTAAGAGGGATCATTTCGAAAAGCAAATGTTAGAATTGTTTGAGTAGAAGTAGCTTTATATAATTTCGAATAATATGTATAATTAAATTGTTTCATATCATTCCAAGAAAATAATGGAACAATAGTTGATAGAGTACAATTATTTGGTAGTTTATAAAGTGTCAAGGGATTTTCGTTGATAGTAGACGCTAGAAATAAATAAAAAAAATTCTTTAATTCAAAAATGAACTAATCAAGTTATTTCTTACTTTCAGATACTGAATTAGATCGAATATGAAATAGAATAACAAAAGTTGCAATTATTAAAGAACTAATAATAGAAATGATGATTATAATAATGAGTAATGTCCGTTTCGTATTAGATTTTTGTTTACATGGTATTTGTCGTTCAGCATGCGCATCTAATTGATTGGTTGTAATTGATACCAAATTTATTTGACCGTTATATGTGATGGAATCTGATCGATATGACTGACACAATTGTTTAATATTTTCATCAGAACGAAGATTATTAATATTCAAAGGTTCACGCGTGAGAGGACTCGTTCCTTGTTGTTTAATCCATTGACTAATAGCAGTTCGTTCATAAATATGACCATCTTCAGCAAGAACAGGATCTCGATAGATCTCAAGTGTAATTGGACAAATAAGATCATGATTCGATTGTACAGTCGTGTCTGATGTGTTTTCCATCGATAGTAAAATGTCAGTTGATAATTACAACAAAAAAATATGCACTATAGTGCAATTTATTTATACATATATATATAGTACTCTTTTACCTTTATTTTTTATTATCATGAAAAAAAGAAAAATCATTAAAAAGAAATAAAGGAAAACAATCAAGTGTTTTTTTCCATATATTAATCCAGTGTTTTTTCAAAATCTAATTCAAATATGCTATTTTAAGATATTTTAATTTTGTATTGTACTTTTTAAATAAATTTGCCCTATTCATCTAAAAATCTATTAGCAATTATTTTTCATACTCGCATCGAATATTCAATAAATTAGATTGCTTTCATCTTATAATGTCATAGGTGAAGATTGAATATTTTCATGATAAATTCATGAACAAATTCATATACTGCTCATCTAGTAGTGTCTCTAATCGTTTTAATATTATTTGAATACATACGTATATCTACATAATGATTATATGTTCAATGATTATGCTTCGACTAATATATGACTTGAAGTTTGTCTATTTTAATAAAATGTTTATAATCCTTTAGTAAATAAAAAACTAACCAATGATATTTATTGTCATTATATGATGATGATACTTCTTTATTCTTTAAAAACTGATAACATAACTTTCATTGTCTTTCATTTCGTTAAAAAATAAAAATGAGTATAGAAGTAAAACAACGTGTATGTGGTATTGTCGGTGGTTTGGCTTATGTCTCAACAGCTGATGTAAATTGTTAATCTTATATATATGTATATTCTTACTATGTTCTTTTTTTTTCGTTTACAAAGTATTATAATCAAATGAATCATTTGGTTGGTAAATCGGCATCTGGTCATGGTAGTCGTATTCATATTGTTTCACTTGATTTTTTTCATTATATGGATTTACTTAATAAAAGTCAATGGTCTGATGCAATTGAATTCCTTCTTGAAGGTGTTCACCAACTAGTTAAAAGTGGTATTGATTTTTTACTTGTTTGTTCAAATACTGGTAAATATATATATATTTAACGAAACTTTTTTTTATGGTAATAAAGCGTAATTCTAGCTCATATGGCTGTACCAAGAATTATGGAATGTTATCCTGATCTTGTTTTTCTTCATATAGGTGATGCTATCGCATTTTCAATTAAACAAAAAAATTTTAAAAAAGTACAAAATTAGAACAAAAAAAACCCAAATATTCAAATCTATAAATTATATTTAGATTGGATTTTTTGGAACAAAATTTTCGATGGTATCAAATAGTTGTGTTATTGAACGATTAGTTCAACATGGTCTAGAAATTGTATTTCCACATCAAGATGCTATCGAACGTTTACATCAAATAATTATTGATGAATTATCAAATAATATTTTTACTGAAGAATCAAAACAATTCTATATAAATACTATACAACGTTTATATGATGAAGAACATGTTGAAGGAGTTATTCTTGGTTGTACTGGTAAATGCATAATTCGATATTTTTATTCAAAAACAAAATCTTTTCATTATTTTTAGAAATTCCACTACTTGTTAAACAAACTGATATACCTCATATACCTTTATTTGATTCATCACAATTACATGTAAATATAACAAATTTATGTTTACTGTTATTTATTATCTTTTTTGTTGAATAAATAGATTGAATTAGCTGTCGATTATCAACTTGGTCGATGCGATATTGAAGCATTTTTACCACAAAAAGTCAATACAAAATAATTAATGTTCTTTTCCTCTTCTAAGTTAATAACATTTTCTTACAACCTTCTTTATCAACTGGAGGTTTTGTAATTTCTTTTGATTTTAAATAATAACTTGCAAACCAATTTGTATTTTTACCAATATTTTTTAATGCATGACATTTATCAGCTGAGAATTGAAATGCAATAATTCCCATTTTACATGCATCAAATTGATGATCTTCATATTGATTAGTATCACTATCTCCAATACGAAAATGAAATTGACCTTGTAATAAAATAATCACTTCACCCGAAATACTATTTTCATTGTCTTTATGACGATGATTGCCTCGTACAGCTTTACTTTTTAATGAAACAAAATGTGCACTTTGACCATTTGGTGGTAGATAGAGTATACCTTGAGTTTCACTATAAAATACTTGTGAAGAAATATTCGTATAAGTAAATAAAGATGATTTTGGCAATTGAGATACATCAGCAAAACCATTTGTTGAAGATGAACGAGATGAACGAAACCAATAAATAAATACAAAAATTAGCGAAAATAATAAAATAAAATAAAAACGAGGTATGGGTTTGGATGGAATTGATGGTGGTTTAGTCATATTCATAGTTGAAATTTCAAATAGTAAGAAAACAATATCTTATTTGTCACACTTTAGTATATGCGCAGCATTATATTTAATTATGGCGTTGTTTTAAATGAATAATAGAATATTTGAAAATTAACTTTTGTTTCCTTGAAAACGAGATGATGAGAAGCATTATTTACTCTACCACTCATAACTCAACCATAATAAAATATACACAGGTAATTATAGATGGCAGGTATGGGTAGTATAACAACTGTTTAATATACTCTAAGTTCAATATCATTGATGTTATTAATGACAATGGGATTTTGCTTTTCTTACAAGTGAAATCTTTTTTTTTTGAATTATTAAATTGTTAATGGAATTATGAGTATCATAATGACAATTGGAATATCAGACTTCTTTTGATTAGTGTTTAGATTTAATCATTAGGTGAAAAACTATTTTAAAAATTGAAATTATGATGATAAGAAAATGAATTATGCTTGATTACTTTTATTATTATGAGAAGCGTTGAAGCTAAAAAAATCTCAACTTGTCTCTTTTTCAC
This sequence comes from Adineta steineri, assembly GCA_905250115.1. NCBI lineage: Eukaryota > Metazoa > Rotifera > Eurotatoria > Adinetida > Adinetidae > Adineta > Adineta steineri. The sequence goes on along the minus strand of CAJNOI010000001.1, from coordinate 1,044,016 downwards.
CCTTCATATGTTTTCCCACCTTTTGCGCGCATGTGCCTATGTATCTCTCTCCTCTTTTTAACACAATCATCGAAATTAACCAACACTCAAATAGAAACAGAGAAGTGTTATTATTAGTTATTCTTCATCACATCATATTCTTTCTTCTATCGTTCATATCCTATTGTTGTTCGTGTGCACACGCTCCATGTTCGCTTGTTGTATTTGACATATATTCTCGTGATGGTGTTCCTATATATGTATATTGAGAGGAATAGAGAGATGAATGAACATGTGATGAACAAATTTTCTCTTCTATTCTTCCTTCTTTATTTCTCTTTCGTTTACTGGCCGATGAACGAACTACACCGATAGACACAAGAAGAATGAGAGCGAACAAATCGCCTTCGCCGCCGCTGTGTTGTTTGTTCTCAGGATCAACACAAAAGCACACTAGGTTGTACAGTAAAGGCGAGCTGAAGGTCAGCGCACGCGAGAGAGAGAA
>CAJNOI010000001.1:1013276-1043432 GCA_905250115.1 Adineta steineri | reverse complement strand
ACGAGAAAAAGGTGGGCAAATACGAGCAAACAAGCGAATGTGTGTGCTCGCACAATCGTTCATGCAATACTAATCGACATACATATCGTCGGTCGACGTGTAACAAAGTGGAAAATGATCTTATTAACGAGACACAAGACAATGAATAAAAACGAAAGAGAATAAAAGAGAATGTTCAATGTGATGTGCGTTAGTTTCTATTGTGTACTGACTACACAATCTCAATTTAATAATCAATATTCTAGTTATAGAATATAAAACTGAATACAATAGTTTGTCTATTTTTGAAAAATAATTAAAAAGAAAGAAAGTTTATCCTTACAATAATGTATTTTTTATTCTTACATGATAAATACTCTAGTGTCCGACATTTGAAAAAGAAGAAAAGCTTAGTAAATATTTTATTATTATCAAATGATGAAAGACATTTTCATTGATATTTTATAATAGCACCAAGATTTAGTTAGTTATAAATTAAAAAGAAACATTTTTTATATTATCTATTATATGAAGATAATTTACAGACTTTTATGTCCTTAAAAAAGATTTTAATTATTTAAATGTTACTATTTTGAAATGAATATAAATTAAAGCAGAAAATGATCAAGTGCAAAAAATATATAGGTTATTTAGTTATATGAAATAAATAGATGTACGTTTATTTAGGTGTACCTAATTCAATGTATTCATTATCATCGCCATCTTCATTTCAATCACTTTATGCACAACATTGGTTTGTCTATTTATAGATTATTTAATGTTTATTATTATTATTTTTCATAACTTTAGGCGACCACCTATGTTTCCATTTGTATTTCCACCTGGATATCCGTTTTCTCCAGCTGTTCTCTCACATGGTTCACCATCAACACATACACCTAGTGGACATTCATCATCAATTGCATCCCATAGTAATAGCCCACTAGGACAAAAACGATCAACAACACATAGGTAGTTTTAGAACTATTTTTCTTTTATATATTTTTTATTTATTTGACAAAAGATCTATGGATATTAGTCCTCAACAACAGCAACATCATAAACTTTCAATGTCTCATGATGAAAAGAAACCTAAAAAACCTCATATAAAAAAACCATTGAATGCTTTTATGTTATTTATGAAAGAACAACGAGCACAAGTTGTACAAGAATGTACATTACGTGAAAGTGCAGCAATAAATCAAATTCTTGGTCGAAAAGTATAGTTTTAAAAAAAAGTATAACAAAACAAAAATAAATTGTTCTTTATCTTTAGTGGCATGAACTTGATCGTAATGTTCAACAGAAATATTATGATATGGCACGAGATGAACGTATGAAACATATGCAATTGTATCCTGGATGGTCAGCTCGAGATAATTATGGTGCAAGAAAGAAACGTGGAAGTAAAGGAAAAAAACGAGAAAAAAGTCAAGGTGAAAATGGCGGTAATAAAAATTAGTTTTAGAAAATAATTAACGTAAGGGTTTTTTGTTTTATTTAGAATGCCTTAATCAGAAAAAATGTCGAGCAAGATTTGGACTTGATCAACAATCGAATTGGTGTAAACATTGCAAGTATGTTGATTAGAAAAAAAATATATATATTTTAAAAGATCTTTCAACTTTATTCTTTATTTTTTCTAGACGAAAGAAAAAATGTCTTCGATATACAGAAGATGAAACAGCATGTGCAGGACCAAATTCAGTTGGTGGTGATCCATGGAGTGAAGAAGATGATACGGATAATATTGATGGTTCAGATGATGGTATTGAACATTGTGATATACCAATGATTGAACATTCAGAAGAAGGAAATATACATAATACAAATGGAGATAATCATTCACCTCATCGTGGTGGTATTTCAATTGATTCAGATGAAGAAAATAAATCACGTATATTAATGCATCAACAACCACCGAGTTCCAATGGTAGTGGTTCATCATCAACAAACGGAACTGTACCAATGGCAATGATGACAGCAGCAGCAGCAGCAGCAGCGGCAGGAATGACAACAACAACTTCTTCAAGAAAAGACTCATCATCATCATCTTCATCACCACAAGCTTCTTTCCTTCAATTTTCTCATCAACGATATCCAATAGCAGCACCACCTCATTTTCCATCTCAACATAATCATCATCACCATCATCATCATCCTTATTTTGATCCATTTTTACAACCAACATCGATGCCTCTTCTAAATGGACTTAAACGAGAGACATAATTTTATTTCTATCTATCTCTTTTTATTCGTTCTAGTCAGTATTTGAGGTGATCGATCTGGTTGCAATACATGTATAATTTCTTCTATATCATAAACATCTCTTTTCTTTTTTCGTTCTTTCTATTTGTATGTTTTATTTTTTCCGCATTCAAACCTTTGTTCGTTATAGATTTCTCTCTCATTTTCCATGTTACACATGTATAATATAATTCTGACTCTTTAAACGTTTATATGTGTGTAAATCATTTTCTTTTTTCTCTCTTTTTGTATGATATGCATACAGAGTTCATATTTAATGATGAGACAGAAAAAAAAGAAACAATGAATACAATCGGTCATCTTATACTATCACATTACAAACATATGTGTTTGTCTATGGATTAAATAGAAATTTGTTAGGATGATCAGTAGTTGATATATTTTATTGTTTGTCATCAGACAAGATCATTGAATACAAACGTTTTGTTTTATTCGATAGAAATTTTCATATCATCATTGATGGATTTTATTATGAAATACTATACAAGAATATATATCTCGATTCCGATAGAAGAGAATAATAAAAAATCTATTGAATAAAACTAGTGTGTTTTTCAAGTGTCTTCTCAATTTTATAGATATGAAAGAAATCTTATCATTATATGTATTGAGTTATATCAAATCATCTTCTGTTTTTGCCTTCGTTTAGATTGTACATTCGTTATTGTACTTGATTACTGAGCTATAGTAAGATTAAACGAGATCTAAATTTTATAATTTTCAGTATTTTGGAAAAATTTGTTTTTTATAATAAAATATACTAGTATACTATCATTATTTGATTGTGATTGTTCTACAAAAACAAAATATTCGACTACAGGATGTTTCAAAAGTCATGATCACTTAAGGAATTGATTTGTCTCCGTTGTTACCAAAGTGATATTAGTAATTGTTTTTTTTAATTTTTCTAGAAGAATAACAAGTTACTTTTTGATACGAGCCAAATTCAAAAATACGACTCAGAAATATTATCTTTGACATTAGCATAAAAATGTAGACGTTTTACAATTTTTAAAAATAGATGACAAAAAGTTTCTTTTTAAATTAATTCGATTTCTTGAGTTATTCTGTTATTTTGAGATGTCTCTGCAAAAGAAGTCTAATAGTGATTCATCTGTTATTGAAGACATGGTTAATCTAAATACAGAGCGCGTTTGAGAAGTATGCACGTGGTCAATCTGTCTAGAAAAAATCCTATCACTGTTCTCGCAAAAGCACTCGGCACTCGGCGTATTGATGCCTTCAACAAGAGGTGGATCACTATTAGACTTCGTTTTGTAGAGGTATCTCTTATCAATAGAATAACTCAAGAAATCGAATTTCTGAGCAGTATTTTTAAACTTGGCTCGTGTCAAAAAGTAACTTGCTGTTCTCTCCTTTATAAAATAAAAAAACAATACTAATATCACTTTAGCAATAAGAGAGAAAAATGAATTCCTTAAGTTATCATGACTTCTGCGACACCTTGTGTATATAGTAAGACCTCGATCGTATTCTTTTAAAATACAATTCATGTTGTTTATTTTTGAATTTGTTGTTATAAAGAAGAAAACAGATAAAATATAAAAATGAATTTAATATTGCGATTTATTGTCAAATGTAACTGGTATCTTTTGTTGTTGTGAAGATGGTAGTTGTTTTAATATTGGATGTTTTTCTAAAGGATTCATACTTGAACGAATTTGTTGTAATTCTTGTCTCAAAAGATGACATTCGTTTTCAGCTTGTTGTCGAAGCTTTATAAAATGAAAAGTAAAAATTAAAATTTTCTTTTCACATATTATTTTATTATACTTTCGTAGTGTGATTTAAACGAATTTTAGCTTGTTCAATTTTAGAATTCATATCTGGTTGATCTTTCTAAATGGAAAAAAAACATATTAATAGAATAATAGATCAATGGATATAGATATCTATTCTTACTGATACCATGTGAGTTTTTTCTTCAAGTTCAATTGTTTTTCTCTTTTCGGCAAGATATTTTTGTTTCCATAAATCTCGTTCTAAAGTAGAATATTATCTGAGAAATAGAAAAATATTTTTTGTTGAACCTTCTGTTCGACGAACAGTAATTTGTGCATGAATTTGTTGCATTCGACGAATAATTACTTCTCGATTTGTTTCTAATTCAATACGTTTTGCTTTGATTTCTTCGAGACGTTTTGAAAGTTTTAAAACTATAGAAAAAAAGAATAATTATCTAGAAAATATGATCTATATACAAAATAAATAACCTACCATCATGTGCTTCGATTTCTTCAGCATGTTCGTCTTCAGCTTTACGACGAGCTAATTCACGTGCTTCTTTTAGTAAACGTTCAATTGCATGTGCATCAAGTCTGAAAGATGAAAAGCCAAAAGGCTGATTGATATCAGATTTTTTTGTAAAGATATTTTCATTTTTAGGAGAAGATGATGCTGACCATAGATGTTCATTTCTCCAAGATTGATATCTTTCAAATGATATAGAATAGAGATTTCTCTGTTTATTTGATGATCGTATTCGTTCATGTTCTAATTCTGGTGACCAAAATCCTCGATATTTAACAAAATTTGATATTCTGAAACGTAGATAGTTCGAAACTTATTTCTTTTTTTTGTTTCTATAGAAAACACTAAAAAAAGTACAACAATCACTAGTCACAACAAAATTTTTTTCATGCATTGTCAACAGTTCACGTATCGGTGTTATCAAATACTTGTATTCGATATGTTCGTTGCACGGCTCGAGCTGCATCATCATCATCACTGTGAAGGGAATAAGACTTAATAAGGATTATTTATATACATATATATATGATAGTGAATATTATGAGTAATATGTCAATAGAAACAAATGTAAGACAAACAAAATTTGATATTGATATATGCATCATTTTAATAGTGTTAATGCACAATCAACATCATCATCAACAATAATTAAATTAAATATGTGAAAAATAAATGACTAATCATACAACCTCTGTTTATTATCATGTATAGCTTTGTGATTACTGAATTATGAGAAAATTTATTTTATATATTGTTAAAATATTGATTGAGGAAATCAAAATAAGAATAACAATACTTACTCTCGTTCCTTTTGTTCTTTTATTTTACGACGAGTTCGATAACCTCGATAACCAGCTTGAATTTTAACAGCTGCTTTTTCTTCTTTTTCACGTTGAGCTTGAGAAAGATTTTTTGGTTTAGTATGTAATTCTTTATCATGTTTTTGATCGCCTTTTTCGATTTGATGTTTAGGTTCTTCGTGCTTAATTTCAGGTTTTTTCACCTCATGTTTGATTTCAGGTTTTTTTTCTTCGTATTTAATTTCAGGCTTTTTCTCTTCATGTTTCGGTTTTTCCGGTTCAGTTTTATGATTTTGTTTTTCAGGTTTTATATCGCGTGTTGGTTCTTCATTTTCACTTTCAGAACTTCCCTTATCATTATTAAGTGCACGTCGTTTTTGTTCTTCTTCAATTTGACGTCGTTGTCGTGCTAATTCAATTTGACGTAAACGAAGACGTTCTTGTTCTTCTCTTAGTTTTGATAAATCTCTACAGTAATAAATATTCAATAGAGTGTGAGATTATCGATTCTTTTTTTGTTAATATTGTAATATTTTACCTTGCACTAAGTGTACTTGAAGCTCTGGAGAAGCTTAAAAAAAGAAAAGAAAGAAAAAGACATTTTTCTTTTTCTTTGTTTGCTATTTCGATATTTACGTTGACAAAGAAGAATGAGCTGATCTATTGAGAATTGTTGAATTTTGTCGTTCACCAAATGAATTATTTTCTGTTGCTATGGGTGGTGCTGGTGATTCGGCAATAGATTCCATCAAACTTTGTTGACGACTTGTCGTTATGTGTGGTGGTGTGTCCGATGAATGTTCAATAGGTGATTCACGAGCAAGAAAACTTTTTGATTTACTTGACATTGATGAATCATCATCATAATGTCCTTCAACAACAAATATCTGAATGATTTGATAAATTAAAATTTATTTCTACAAATAAATATATATTTACTTCAGGTGCAATTGTCTAAAATAGAAGAATTCATTTAATTATAACTAAAATATGATATAAAAAAATAAAATACGAACTATAGGTGGTCGATAATTCTTTACTCGGAGATCAGTTTCTTGTTGAGGTTTAACCTAAAGAAAAAAAAACTTATTAAAATTTATTTATATAATTTTTACCTTCGCTAAACATCGACCGACACTTCGAAGATAAATAAATTCTTTTGGAAATTCATTTTCTTGTCCACAAACATCAAGAATATGTTGACGAAGATCATGTATTGTTAAATTTTGTGATACACTTAAAAGAAAAACAACTAATATTACACCGAATAATTCTCTTCATTTAAATAATATTACCGAACAAAACCAGCTGATATTGCTTGTTCAATCGCATCATTTTCCGCTAAATTTTTATGTTCTTTCCAAATACTTTTTGGTATGATATAAACATGTAGATCGACAAGCTAAATATCTTAGTATATATAAATATCTCATTAATATATATTAGATTTCTTACTTGTGACGAATCAGGTCGATCTATTGTAATAAGATTCTTACGTAATGTTGAATGTTCACTTTCAATTTGAGATTGCATCTATATGAAACATTAAAATGTATGTATTACAATCAAGTTTTGTTTATATATTTTATTTTTATAAATCTTATGTTTGCTTCATCACCATTACTGCATGTTTGACATGCTCGTTAGTAATTTTATTCTGCCATAGACAATAAGAAAAAAAAGTAGAAGAATGAAAGAATAAAATAAAATAAAAAAAGGCAAAAAAAAAAGAAACAGAAATAAATCACATTTGCATACTTGTTTAAAATAGGTGTGTTGATTTCATTTCTTCTTGCTTTGACGACTACACACACACACAGAGAAAAGAAATATATTTTATTGAACTAATCTCATATTCTTTTTTTTTATTCGTTACTTTGCATTTTTTTATTCTGATTACATCGCATTAATAAAATATTTGAGATTTATTATATATCAGTAGAAACTTCTGTAAAGATCTTCTTCTTTTTTGTTGATTGTATACTTGCTTTTCCTACTTATAAAAATAGTAAAACCAATGTATGATTAATATGAAGCCGAAGAAATTCGAAACAAACATTGCTTAAGAAATAAAGCAACTTTTGTCTTTTGAGAACATTTCGATGTGTTTTTTGATTATTATTTCAAATAAATGTATACTCAATAATCATTAAGTCGTATTTTTACAGTTATAACATACTTATGATTACAACTATTGAAGTATAAAGTTTTATGGATTATTATTTGAATTGAAATTTAAAATAAATAAAGCTTATATTATTTAAGACTTTTTAAGTACTAAAAGAATTCATCTGTTATGAAACTCATTCTATCCTTTCATTTAATATAGTCAGACAAAAGTAGATAGTAATTAAGATTTATTATCTCAATTATAAATAATAATAATACTGTGACCTTAGAAAACTACATACAGGTACATTAAAAATCAAAGAAAATGTTCCCATTGTTTTTATTTTAATTGAGAAAATTTGATTTTCTATATCAGAACAACAAATTTATATTGACTATTTATTATCGGTTGTTTCACCAGTACATTTATCAAGTATATGTATGTGTATATATACATATTTCTAGATAATACGAGAAGACGTTGTTATATACTGTACTACATGACATATAAATAAAATCAAGGACAGACAGATGTATCATTATCATACAGCACATAATATCGAGTTACGTGTTTTCTCGATTTTAGACAATTTAGAATAATAATTAGTAATAGTTATATATCGAAAACTAAAACTTCTTCCTTTTTTTCTCTCCGAGAAATCTTATTTCTTGAAGAAATAAAATCAGTCAAATCCCTGGAGAGCAACAAGGGATGGATCGTCGATAATAATGACATTTACTGTTCTATTTGAAGTATGTCAAATATATATGTAGAAAGAAATTATTTTATTAATATTTATATAAATATATCAGATGTATATTAGTAAGTGTATTCTTGGAAGCTCAAAAACATGGTTATTTGATATCTGAAGGCAAAACACTATTGAGATGAAAATATTTTTATACATTCGCCTTAAAGATAAGTTTCTAATACGAAATATTTAATATAAACGGTCGAAAAATATCAATGACATTTTTCTTAATAAAACATTAACCAACCTATGACTGAATTATCTATAATGGTAATAGTTCTATAGAGAATAAAAACATTGAAATATGGTACATTATATTACATATATTTATACGTTCGAATACTATATGAAATCATCACTTTGAGAAGATGAATAGTTAACAAGAGAAAAATTAAATATAACCTTTCAATTCATTTTTGTTAATACCGAACATGTAGATAAGATTGAATAGATCGAATAAAATTATTTGAAAACATTCTAATAAATACAAACCTTGAGATTAATGATATAGTTTATACTAATATAAAGCATCACAAAGGTAATAAATACAATACAGATTTATAATCTTTCATAAGGTGATTATGAAGGATTGAAAACTATAAACAGTTTTCAATCTTACTCAAATAATCACATATATTGTTTTATTAACAACGAGATAATAATAAATTTCTATTTCAATCTATATAGCCACCAGTATCATAGAGTACAAAATCAATAAGTTACTGACTCGAATAACTAATGTGCTTTTTGTTTATTCGAAAGATAGACAAAAAAAATCATTAAAAAAATACTTTTGTGTGTAAACAAAAGTAAAACACTATTATTTTTATGTATTATTCGATTTTTCCCATTGCAGATTTAATTTAACAATTTCATCTATAACTTCTTTAACTTCTTTGACTTCAATTAACTTCTTAAAAATATTATCAGCCTGATTAATATCATCTTGGTGTTCATCAGTTTGTGTATGAAAAATAATCTCATCAATTTGTGCCCATTGAGCGGCTAACATTTGCGTAATAAGCATCATCTGTCGATTATTACCATACGCACCGCAACCCCACCAACCAGTATGTATTATTGTACGCAATGTTTTTGAACTAGACTGATGATTATTCATTGAATGTGTTTTATTGGCAAGTATTTGTGCTGCTTTAAAACCCGTATAAGAAGTAGATAATATAAAATGGATTTGATCATATGTATAAGAACCTTCACCATGACTTGGTGCTTCAATTGCAATTAAATTGACTATTTGAGGTGGTTGAACTGCACGAAATGCTTCTGTAAGTTGCGCTTTATTTGCATCAGCAAAAGCATTACCATAAATGTGTTTTGTATTTAAGTCAATTACTCGCTCAACATTACTTATTAGAACTAGAGTTTAAAAATTTAAAAACTAGAATTTTTTTATTCAAGAAAAACATACTAGGAGTTGGTACTGATTTACTATTATCTGCACTTGAACCTACTGTATGTGAACCAACAGTATTTGTTGTTTGAACAAGATATTCTCTTAAAGCAGCTAACTCAACACATTCTAATACTTGTAATTCATCTTGAGCTAATAAACGTCCTCCATAATATCCAAATAAATCATTATTTGCAAAATTTAAATACCATTCAACTGTTGTTTCCTTATCACCAATTGGTTCATAATCAAAAACATCCTTATGATAACTAACTTTTGTTTGTATTGAATTAGTGGTTTCTATAAATGGTACAAATGGTTTCCATCTTGTAATTAATATAGACTTATCTTCTGATGGTGAATACTTATGTTTTTTGTTGAGTAAATCAAAAATGAAAATTTTATTTTCATGTTTGAAATTTGGTGGATATTTTTCATATAATTCTCTTGATTTTATTTCTTCTGCAGTATGTAAACCTGCTCGAAATTGTTCATTCGAATTCAATGAAAAAAAAATTTCATCACGAAGTGTATCTACAGTTTTAATATTGATCTCTGCCGCAGTAGGTACTGGTGTACAAAATACATCATCAGTAAAACGAGAATGCGAACGAGTTGCCATAAAGAAGTTGTAGTTAAAAAAAAATATGATTTCAAGACTAAAATTTGTTGCAATGTGACAAGAAAAAGGAAGAAAGAGAACGGTAGTAAAATATTTACCACAGTTACCAACACCACATAACAAATATGTTGGAGGTTTTTTCTTTTTTTTACGGTTATAAATGAAAGGTAGAGTAGACAAACAATTCTATTCTCTTCATCATTTATATCTAGGTAAAACTGATGATATACATCGACTTAATATATAATAAGAATTAATTTGATCTTGAACATATTTTAGCTGTTGTAAATATATAAGTTAATTAATTATTTATTTTCTAATTAGTGTTAATGAAATATGAATCAAACAATTTTTTGTATATCTTCAAAGAAAATTCTTGATAATATATACAATATTATTTGTCATCAAATTGACATTTTCTTTGTCTCTTACAAATCAACTATATTTAAACATATGCTATTTATTCACTTGATCTTTTGCATATTTTAGAAGAATTAATTCTACTTGAACTATAAAAAAGAACGAACCAATACTATTAAGATGATCTTATGAATGAATGTGTCTAATTATTAGTATATTTATAGTATGAAATAGTTAATAAGAATTTAGTAGACTATAACTAAATGAATAATTTTTTCTTTTTTTTTGAAAAGAATAGAAAACATGATGCATGAGAGCGAAAGAAAAAAGAAGATTACTGACTGTTGATCATATGTCATATTATTCTTTTCTTGTATAGATCTGATGTCATTTTGTTGTTCTTTTGTATATAACTATTTTTATTATTAATCTTTACTATAGATAATAAATTAGGAATCTGTCCACTGACATATGAGACAATTTCTTGCTGTTTTTTCAAGCTTGACAAATATGGAATATTGTTGTATGATATCCTATCTACATATGACAAGGCCTTCTCTTTTCTCTATCATTTTCCAATAACAGCTGAGTTAATCGTCTCAATGTTCGTGTATATTACACAACGTATGTCTTCTATCACTGGCTAAGTTCCTACTCAAGACGACGAAAGAAAACGTTGTTAATGATGATGTTACTCTCGCTTGTAATAGAGAAAGAGAGAAAAGAAAACTAAGTCTCACTCTGCTAATGTGTTTTTTTTTGAAATAGTCCTGTTATTGCTTTAGGCAACAAAAATTTGTCTATCAATAGTTGTATGAACAAGCATATAGTTATCGATAGCCGATTTTGACTCTTCTTTTATTATGACGATGTCAAGAATCTTACAAAGTGAATACGATAATGATAAGAAAAATAGAACAAATAATAACATAAATAATCAAGACTAAGGCATTATGTTAATATAGATCCAGATATCTGTATTCTCTATCTAAGCATTTTTTTTTCTATATGAGTAAGTCAAACAACATTAGAAGTAAATAACTCTCTATAGTCATTATGATCTTTATCAATTGTCACCTAGAAGAAATTATAATATAAATTGTCAAAAGGAAAAGGTTATTTTTTTTTCTTCTTCTATGAATGACAGGGTTAAGTAACATGAATATCTCAGAAAATGATATCCTTTTAATTATATAGCAAACTGTGCGGTCTATTTTAATTTACATTTTATATCTTTTCTTTTCCTAGAAAAGATGTTATATTAAGAGTATAGCTATTACTGTCATTCTTTCATCTTTTATCATTCTCTCTAGTTCAATCGACTATCTGTTGATAAATTAAATTAGCCTCATTTTACACCACTATATAGTTTGCTGTCTTTTCCTCATTCGAGATTTTCTCTCTCTCTCTCTTTCTCCTCTTTCTCTTTCTCTTCTTTCGTCTTTTATCATCACTACTAATGTCTTTTTGATCAACACACGCAAGATCTTATGTTTGCTGCTGCTGCTGCTGTTGTCGTTGTTGTTGCCGATCGTTGCAATTGACGTCGTTTTCGTCTTGTGTTGCTGAACAGTTTGTTGTCATTAATCGATTCATTCACATGCATAACCACAGGATAGATGTGCGTGCGCGCATTGATTTCTAAACTGATTACACAATGTGTTCAATGTGAGTATTCGGAATAATAGATACATGCTTCATCACATTCAATTATTTGCGTTTTTTTAGCTTTCTTTGCTTTTGTTCCGGCACTTCTCTTCTAGCCATTCAAATCTAAATACAAACTTTAGCTACTTCATTCATTTCTCTTTGATAATAATATGAAACTATGAGTCTATATGCGCTATGTGCTACTACTTTTTATTACTATTAATTCCGTTCTTTCTTTTTTTTTTGTTACTATTTAAATGAAGACGCACGTTCCTAAACTGACGACGACAATAGTAACGGAGAGAGAACATCGTCCGTTGTGTTTCCGTTTCTGACTATGAAATGCGAACGCAAAATATTCATATAATAGTAATAAAAACATTGAGTTGAATAGCTATTACTGTCTACCTGTATATACTCCATAAAAAAAGAACCCGAGAAAGAAAACGAAGAAGAAGAAGAAGAAGAAGGAGAATAGGAATAAGAAGAAAACGTTAATAAAAGGAAGACGAATAGTGACAACACAATCGAGCAAACACTCGATATTTTGTAGTCACGCAATTTTCATCAAGCGCCTAATCGCGCAACTCAAAAAGGGTAATTACACTTTGAAAGAAAAATGACGAATATATAGAGAAAAAAAAGAACAGCTTTAGTTAGTCGCTCTAATTGTTGTTTCTATTTTCATTCTAATAGCTAAATATTTATATTGTCTATTATTAAATTTCTTTTTCTATTATTAGACAAAACTCTTTTGTTTTCTTTATTTCTATTCTTATTTTCTTTGATCATTATTATGTTTTCATAAAATATATTTTTAGTTAATATTAAAACGTGACATAAGTATTATAAAGTCTATTAAAAATGGCAAAAACAGGCGTACTTATTCAAACAACAGGAGAAAAAGTCTCAACAGCTGGTCAAACACCAATCACAACGGGAGAATTAAATGATCCATTTCAAGTACAAAAAAAAAATATTCGTACAGCTGCACTTATTGTTTGCACATTTACATATTTAATTATTGGTGCATGTGTATTTGATGCACTTGAAGATGCTTCATTTACGGATCGGTAAGGATTAAATTTTGTTGGCTTCTTCGTTCATTAGAATAAAGAAAAAACGATTTTTCTTCTTTTTTGTTTAAAGAAAATATCGATTTGAACGAAAATTTGCTCAATTTAAACTTGATCATAATATGACAAATGAAACATTTCGTCAATTATCAGATTTAATTGTGAATAAAACAATTGTTCGTCATAAATGGAAATTTTATGATAGTTTTTATTTTTCAACTGTTGTCTTAGCACTTATTGGTTATGGTCATCGAACATTATTAACATCACGTGCAAAAATTTTCTGTATTCTTTATGCGATGTTAGGTATACCAATGTGGTTAATAACATTTCAATCGACAGGTGAACGATTAAATTCACTTTTAAGTTATATGCTTGCACGTCTTAAACATACATTACATATGAAACAAACAAAAATAACTGATGGAGAATTACTTGTCGCTGAATCATTATTATCTATCGTTATACTTTTAATCGGTGCATGTGTTTTTTCTAAATATGAACAATGGTCATTTTTTGATTCATTCTATTATGGTTTTATAACATTAACAACAATTGGTTTTGGTGATTTTGTTGTTTTAGTAAGTTTTTTTTATTTTATTAAATAACTATATATATGTATATTATTTAAATTAGCAAAAAAATCATCGCGATAAACAATTTGTTTATCATGCTGAATATTATTTTTTTTGTATGGCATTTATTTTTCTTGGTCTTACTGTTCTTGCATCATCTATGAATTTACTTGTTATACGTATTGTTGCATTTTATTCTCAAGAACGTTTACTTGAAAAACTTCGTCAAGAAGAAGCAGCTAATCAAGCTGTTTTACTTAAAGGTGATGTTATTTGTTCAAATAATACTGGTAAACAACGTGCAATAACACCAGTTATGGCTGAAATGACAGCAAATCAACAGCAACAACAACAATTATTATTCAATTCAAGTCAAACATCTGTATGTTCATGTACATGTATGGAAACATTTAGTGAATGGAGACAAACAAGAAAAAAACGTGCAAGATGGAAAAAACAACAACAACAACAACGAAGTGGCTTAAATAAAATGTCTGAATCAACATCTTCTCTTAATACGATGTATAATATGAGACGATGTTCTGTATAGCTTTTTTTTATGTACAAAGTAATTTTACTGTTTCAATTAGACATTTAGTTAAAATAAAAGATCTATTTTCTATTGATATTCATAATTCTAATTATATTTTGAATAATACGATATTTGATCTTTTATAGATAAGAAGTATTGTATTACAATAATCTTATTTATATATTTCTATTAGGTGTTATTGTTAATTTTGTGAATAAAAAAAATATTAGTCAGTTGTTAATTAGAAACAATTTAAAATAGCTAAATATTTTTAGTTTATTTAATTATAATAAAATTTGTATAGTACAAATAAATGAACTTTTAACCTTAATATATCTTATTTAAATTATAGAAAAAGAATAATAAGTTGTATTATATAATTCCACTTTGAAAAAATATTATTCTTCTTTCTTGCTTATTACAATTTCAAAAGAATATATTTTCAGTTGTTCGTTGGACTATCATAGTTTTCTTATTTTTTCTCTCTTTTCTTTTCATGCAAGGCTGATGAAATTAAACTACACATTCATTGTGCGCATGCATTATCGATGTATTCGTATAAATAGAAAAAAAGGAAGAAGAAACCTTGTATATGTCTATCTGTCTGACGCAATGTTTTTAACTAGTGGCGTGTGGGTGTCTTTATATATATAATCGCATGATATAAATCATATAGTGTATTTCATTAAAACGTGTACTTTTCGTTTGTAGACCTTGATATGTGTGGAATTTGGTGCATATTTGGTTCAACTGTTGATACCCATCAACAAATACCAGGTTGTTTTAATATCGCTCATCGTGGTCCTGATTGTTTTCGTTTTGAAAACGTTAATCATTATTCAAGATGTGTCTTTGGTTTTCATCGTCTTGCAATTGTTGATGATATTTATGGTATGCAACCAATGCGTCTCCATGCATTACCACATATATGGATGGTTAGTTTGAGTGCACATATATCATATAAGAAAATTCATAGATTTGTTTGTTTTTAGACTTATAATGGTGAAATCTACAATTTTCGAGAAGTAAAGAAAAAAAACCCGAATGTTTATGTGTTTTCTTTTATTATTTAATTTAATTATTTAGACACAAAAAAAATTTGGTTATAATTTCGAAACATCATGTGATGGAGAAATCTTAATTCATTTATATAATGATAAAGGAGCACGTTTTATGTGTGAACAACTTTATGGTGTTTTTGCTTTTGTATTATTCGATACAAAAGAACGAAAAGTTTTTATTGGTCGAGATACATTTGGTGTTCGACCTTCATTTCGTATCTTTACCGATTGTGGATTTTTAGCTGTGTCATCCGAAGCAAAAGGTTCAATTTTGTCTTTTTTTTGAAATTTAATTTAACTTTTTTTTTGATTGTATTTAGGTCTTAAAGGTGTTACTGTTGCATCAAAGAAACCATTAAAAATTGAACCACTTGATCCAGGTACATATGAAGAATATAAATTAGATGAAAATGAAAAAGTTGAATTTGTTAAACGAGAACGTTTTCATACTATTGGAGCATTTCCAAAATATGATATTAACAATGTTACAGTAACAGGTAATTAAAAACTGATTTTTAATAAAAAAAAGCTTTTTCTAATATATTAATGAAGATGATGTTCTAACAAATATTCGTTCATATCTTATAAATGCTGTTCAAATGCGTTTAATGTCACATCGACGTATTGGTTGTATGCTTTCTGGTGGTCTTGATTCAAGTTTAATAGCTGCTATAACTGTACAAGAAGCTCGTAAACGTGGTATTACTTATCCAATTCAAACATTTTCGATTGGTATGGATGAACAAAGTCCTGATTTACTTGCTGCACGAAAAGTAAATTTTTAACCTTATTTTATTCGAATATATCTAAAATTTCATTTAGGTCGCAGATCATTTAGGAACTGAACATCATGAAATACGTTTTTCAGCAGAAGATGCAATTAGCCATTTAAGAAATGTTATTAAAGCACTTGAATCTTATGATATAACAACAATTCGAGCTTCGATTGGAATGTAT
The DNA here is from genome assembly GCA_905250115.1 of Adineta steineri. Lineage (NCBI taxonomy): Eukaryota > Metazoa > Rotifera > Eurotatoria > Adinetida > Adinetidae > Adineta > Adineta steineri. The sequence continues at coordinate 1,027,009 of CAJNOI010000001.1, read as the reverse complement.
TTTGTATCGAAATATATTCAAGAAAAAACTGATACTGTTGTTGTTTTATCTGGTGAAGGTGCTGATGAAGTTTGTCAAGGTTATATTTATTTCTATCGACAACCAACACCGGAAGAAGGTGATAAAGAAAGTCATCGTCTTTGTAATGATCTTCATTATTTTGATGTACTTCGTGCTGATCGAACAACAGCTGCACATGGATTAGAATTACGTGTACCATTTCTTGATCATGCTTTTTCATCTTATTATTTTTCATTACCACCAACTGAACGTTCACCAACAAAAGAACGAGCAGAAAAATATCTTTTAAGGTAAAATATAAAATAAATATTTTCTAAATCCAAAAAAAAAAAAAAATTTTTTTTTTTGTATAAACTTAGAAAAGCATTCGATGGCCTTGATTTAATACCATCAGAAATTCTTTGGCGACCAAAAGAAGCTTTCTCTGATGGTGTTGCTGCAAAGAAAAAATCACTTTTTGAATATATGCAAGAATATGCTGAAACAAAAGTTTCCGATAATGATTTACAAAATGCTTCAACATTATATCCATTCAATACACCAAAAACTAAAGAAGCATTCCTTTATCGGTAAAATAATATGATCATCTTTTTTTTTAACTTAATATTTTTATGAATAGATCAATATTTGAAGAACTCTATCCAGGTCATGAACATCTCATACCATATATGTGGCTTCCGAAATGGTGTGGTGATCAAACAGATCCATCAGCACGTGTTCTTAAACATTACAAAGAACAACAAGGTGATGCAGGAAAATCTCAATAATGAATTCGTGTCCAAAAAAAATTGTTTTGTGCTACAATGAATCTAACGAATTGCATTAAAAACAATATTATTTAAAGTGTTATCGTTCGCTAAGTTTTGTTTTGATATACATTTTAGTGATTATATTTCTCTAATAAAGGAATACTTATAACATATTATAACGGACTTGTAACCACAAAATCGAGTAGATACTCAAAAACAAAAAGATTTGTAAATTGTATAATATAGTATCTCTATTATCATTCGCTCAAAAAAATAGAGTCTTATAGTAGTGATGATAGAACTATTTCTAATTAAATATATTATTTATTTTCTATTGGATTTCAACAATTGAATTAACGGAAATACGGTTATTTCCTTTTTTCTTCACAGGAAATATGCTACAAATGATTCTATTAAAGATATTTCTCTATTAATAATATGTTCATTCATGAAAACATCAAAGTATTTTAATTGTCGACACTAATCAAAGTATAGCAGAGACCTCTATTTTTTTTAAAAAACAAAGAGGAGTTTACTTTGAGATCGATTCAGAAATGGTTTCTATTCAGACAAAAGAATTGACCATAATCGTCCATCAATTGACTACTACTATTTGTTCTTTACTTTTTACGGTCAAAGAAATTCTGTTTCTTCTAGTTGACCGAATATGTCGTCATTTACAACTATTACAAATGATTCACAGAATCGCACTCAACGTCGTTTACTTTTCGAAGGTTTCAATGTTCATGATCCTGTGAATTCTTCTCATCGTCATCATTCATCAACAATGGTTACATCAACACCTGATCATAGATTATATGAAAAAGAAAATGAACAATTAGAGTAAATTTTAATATTTAAATATAATTATTTGATTGTATTTTTCGTAGTTTAATTCAAACAAATGATTTACAAGCAACAGAACCTTGTTTATTACAATTACAAAATGCTCGACAATTATTACATTCAATGAGTCGAACAAATACTCTTGCAGCTAATGAACAACCATTAATTGATGATCAACAACCACGAACAGGTTAATTAAAAAATACTTTTGTTCTATTAATAAATTTTCTATTTTATAGAACTTCTTAGTGAATTAAATCCTGAATTAGTCTATTATAAATCATCATTAGAAAGTGAACGTAGTCGTCGAAAACAATTAGAAACATTAATTGATGTTCAACAACAACGTTTAAGTGAAGCTGAATCTGAATTAATACAATTACGTGCAAATGATCATAAGAAAACTTTATGTATGAAACAACTTGAACAAATGATACCAAATGTTGTTGATGAATGGAAACAAAAAGAAAATGATTATAAATTAAAATTAAATAATTTAACACAACAATTAAAGCAAATTGAACAAACAAATCGTGAGAAATTATCCAATGAAAAACAACAATTTGATGAACAATTAAATGAAAAAATTTCAACAATTGAACGTTTAACAAAAGATAATGAAAAAATGAAACAAGATTATGATAATGGACAATCAAAAATTAAACAATATGAACAACGTATACAACAATTAACTAAAGATTTTGAACAGGTAGAAAAAATATTTTTAAAAATTCATTGAATTTAAATATTTATTTTTTTGCTCAAGGCAAAACAACAATGGTCTACAGTTGAAACTGATTTACGTAATGAATTAAGAAATGGTGAAACTCGTCTTGATATTATTCGATCGGAATCCGACGAAAAACAACAGGAAATTGAACAAATGTTACGTGATCAACATAAACATAATAGTGATCATCAACATAAAGTTCGACAATTAGAAAATGAACTTGATGAACAACGACGTGAAAATGTTAGTAAATATAAACAAGTAACACTCGTCCGAGGACTCGCTTAGTTCTGTCTCGTAGAAATGCATCCTCTTCGCATTTACTGGAAAATAGGTTTTCGATGTTTTTTTGACCTTTGGTCCCTCTGACTATGGCTACCCAACAGACCTCATATTTGAACTTCCCGCATCAAAATACCTCTAGAAATGTTTTTTTTGAAAAATTGATTTTCGATGTTTTTTTGACCCTGCGGACACACAAGCAAGCAGACAATTTATTCTTACTGAACTCTTCTCTACAAGAAAGAGAATAATATTTCTTAAAAATTCAATTCTTCTTTTTTTTAAGAATGTTTTAAAAATGGAACTTGAATTACGTGAAGCAAAATATCGTGCACAAACTGAATCTCTTAAAATTCAACTTATTCGTGATGCAGAAACAAAAGTATAAGAATAAATGCTTATGATTTATTTTCAATTGGATATTTTTGTTTTGTTTAGTTAACACAACGTCTTGATGAACAACATAAAAAACATATTCAAATTGAAGAAGAATTAAATGAATTACATCGTCGAAAATTATTAGATTTAGATGCTAAACATGAACAAATTTTATCAAATGAACGTCATGAACATGAAAATCGTGTTCATATATTAAGAAATAAAATCGATCAAACGAAAAATGAAATCGATCGAATACAATCAACAACGCAAGCTGAACGACACGATTTAGCTAAAAAACTACAAGATGTTTTTGAAACAGCACTTTTTCAAGGAACAACAAAAACAAGTTTTTCACAAAATGAAATCATTAATTCACCACCACCACCACCACCATTATCATCAAGACAACATAATCAAACGCAATCACAAGGATTAATAGATACACAAGTTAAAGGAAATAATAATAATAATAATAATGAATTTCTTCATTCGTTACCATTAACTAATATCGATCATCCAGATAATATGTCAGCTATACGATCACTTTCATCTCGTATTGATTCACTTGTTGATCAAACAAATCGAGTAGCGAATGGTTTCGAATTAAATTCTCGTTTACCATCATCATCTCAACAAGAAAATACTTCTGAATGGCATGATAATAATCAAAAGTAAATTTTCCTATACGTTTTTTTTTAATCAATGAAACTCAAATATTTGTTTTACTGATAAAAAAAAGAAATATAATTAAACTGTTTTATAATCGTTTTTCTTTGCTAGTCGTTTATTATCATCTCGACCACAAAGTGCTCTTCAATCACCATTCTATCGTTCGACTCCAATCGATCCATTACAAGATTGGTATCCACAAACTTCTCAACATTCAAATAATAATTATTTAACTAATCGAAGCCAATCAACAGATGTTAGTAATAATGGACTATTTTCAAATCATCCCCCACATAACTATCAACCACAACAACAACAACAACAACAACAACAACAACAACATCCATCAACAAATTCCTATAGTCTAGATAGTAATTTGAATACAAGTCATTATCATCAACAAGGAATTCCAACTTATCGTTCATCATCTTCAATAACATCAAATTTATTTGAGAATCAACAAGAAATTCAAGCAACAATCTCTAAAGATAGTATTGAAAGACAACAATATGATCAAACATCATCAACAAATGAATCATTATCGAGATATGTTAAAATGTTACTTGAACGACCACCAAATCAAGAACAAAATTTATCCAATAGTAAATAGCAAATCTTTATTTTCATTTATTTATTAGAAGTTCTTTTTAGATCATCCATTAGCTAAAACAAATCGATCTTTACAAAATATACAACAATCTATCGAACAATTAAATTTAGCTGAAAGAGATTTGAAACCAGTTGTTGATGATTTAGTTCTAAATAATCATTCACCATCACCACGACCACATAAATCATCAATTACAACAAGTTCAACTAATGGAGTTAAAAAAAAATTAGATTATGACGTACATAATAATAATAAACAAAGTAATACAACTGAATTATTTGAACGACTTTCTCAACCAAAAACACGAATTAAAAAAGATAAACCAAAACAACAACAGCAACAACAATCTCAACAACAACCCCAACAACAACAGCAATCAACATCAGGAATCTGGAAATAATATTTTTTCAAAATAAAAATATATATTAGAAATAGACTCTTATCTAGTTATGTATATATTGCATAGAGTTTGCTTGACGCAAAATAACTCTTGTATTAAAAATATTCTTAATAATCATGATAAAAATTAAATAACAAAAGATTTTCTTAGATTAATTCTTTGACAAAAAAAGAAAAGCAATAGTTTTATTTAGAATAACTTGATGTTTTTTTTTACTATGAACTTGTTTTTATAATAGAATTTGTATGTTGTTATTCATTAGTACAATAAAAAGAAATGTCGTTTGCTGTCTGACGATTGCTTTCTTTGAAAATTTACACTTTTTTAATGACTATTAAAAGAAAGTACTTTCACTCGTTCAAGGTGAAAATCGAAACGATACTGTCGATATTCCAGCATATATAAATTATTACAGCTGTAGTAAAAGAAGCAATAAATGAGCTATTAACAACATAACCATGTATTTTGGTTATTGACATTGCAAAATGTTCTTGACAACTGTTTGTCCAATGTCATTGGAAATGTTTATTTAGAATTGAAAGCAAATAGAAATTAACGTTGAATTAGAAAAAAACTGAAAATAATCTTTGTCAGTTGAATAGTTCAATTGAGAAATGGAAGTAAACGAGCAGAACATCGAAGTGTATAATAAATATTTGAATAAAGAAAAAGAATTATTATATTTCTCGAGAAATCGATCAAATGTCTTTCTCTGAGCGTATAAAATTTGTTAATTATAAAAAATTGAAAACATTGTATTCTATATATAGAATCAGATCTCATGAGACAAGGACGTTAGACGATAGATGATGGAAGAAAAAACATAATACAGGAAAAGAAAAAAATGTCTGTCTATCCTTGAATAATATTTAGTATTATCTATAAAGAACAAGTATTAAAGAGATCAACCGTTTTATAGAAAGCCATCAACCGAATATGATCAATCATATGAAGCATTCAAACAAATTCTCACTAATAATAATATATCATATAACAATGAATTAATGAAATTAGAAAAAAACACAGATTGTTTAATAATATTTGTATTTATTTTTAATGACTTTTAAATTATGATAAAAGTCATTTAGTTTTATAGTTAATAATTAGCTTTATTTAAATAGCGATTATATTAATGTTTATTTTTTATATTGATAACATAAAATCATTATCCTTGACCGAATTACATCGAATATCTTTCTTTCTTCTTCTTCTCATAACAATAGACAAGCTGTTGACAAGTTATATTATGCAAGCAATTCGCTGTCGAGATTCCTGCTTCATCAATCAATCACTTAAGAGATATGCATCCATATATTTCTTACGAATAGTATTAAAAATAAAAAGACAAGACTGTTCTTTACTTTATCCATATTGATTATTATTATTATTATTATTTAAGAATCCTACGAAGTGTATCTTTATTTTTCATTTTGTTCACTTTTCATTTCTAAATACTTTCTAAATATACATAAAGATGTTTTTTTATAGACACAACAAAATTCCTGAATTGAAAAAAAAAATTAAAGAAGTAAATAACTTTAAGAAAAAGAATAAAAAACAATAAAGTAGTTTTTTTTCTTCTATTCACCATCAACTATAAAAAAAAAGGAAATTTAAAGATAAGACGTTAAAGTATAATATGTGTCCTTGTCATTAAATACGATATGGTGCTTGTATATAACCATCATAAAGCATTGCATGTTGACAAACACAAATAGCAAGAAAAATTCCAATTAACTAATGATTATTCAAAAAATAGAAATAGATTTAACTCATAATAATAAAAAAGATTACTCACTGAAAGGAGACATAAACTTAATTCGAAGATAATAAAAAATTTTCCCCAATATATTGTACCTTGAGTTAATAAACGAAAGCATCCGGGTATACCACTTGAGCTAACTTGATTGATCGTACACGATGTTGAATTTGTTATAGAACAACATGATACTGGAACAAGTGAATCACTGTAATCATATGCCGAATCAATACCACAACAATGATACTAAATATGAACAATAAAAAGAAGAAAAAAAACCTTTTAAGTTTTGCTTGTTTAAGATCATCTGTTTTTTTTCTCGATGTTTATTCAACATGTCTGACACTGCGGGAAATAAAGCACGTTGTTTTCTTCATATAACCTTGACGGTTTTTCTCGTAGAATCTTTTATACAGATGGTGAATTATACTCAAGGACAATCAGAAACGAGTAGCAGAGGGTTGCATCATAAATGACAATAGTTAAATGATCGATGTCAATTTATTTACTTAGTCAATAATTTTTTTATGGATAGAATAGAACATAAATGATCGAACTGTATTTCGTCTTTTATATTCCGAATGTTCAATATTAGTCGAGAAAGTGTTGTGTAATTTTTTTTTCAATTGTAATTGCCTTTTGATTATAGAGTGTAAACAACATAAAGATGACAAAGACCAAAAGCTTTATAATAAGAAATAAAATAAAAAAGAAAGAAAGAAAGAAAGTTCATTATTCAACTTAATCCATAAGTATATATGTCAGAAAGTGAAAAATTACATTTTGATCAAGTGTAATGATAACAATTGCATCATCATCATCATCATGGTCATTGTCATACTAAGATCTTATTTTTAATAATATTTGTTTAATATAAAAATCTTTCTTTTTTAATGTTATAGCAGATACAATATGTGAACTTTGGAATAGAAGTGCACCAACTGTGTTCATCACTTTTTATTTCGTTCGTTCGTTCTTTCTTTCATCTTATGTAACAGTTCAACTTTTATTTCTTTTTTTTTATTTTACCTTGCTTTGAACATAGTCTACTGCTCGTTCATATTGACTTGGATGTTCATAATTGTATTTTTTCGTTTGTGATACAAGACGTTGTTTTATAACTGTATGCCATTGCTCATAACTTATAGCTATATATGTGAATAAAGCTAATTCAGCTAGAAGAATAGTTGTTACCAAAACAATATACTAAGGGAAAAAAAATAATATTTCTTTTTTGTTATTGTTGTTATTGTATGATAATGATAACTTACAAGTATCAGACAAGTACGTGATTCACGTATTGCACCACATAATCCAAAAAGTCCAACAAAAAAGATAATAATACCAAAAAGAATGATAAAAAATGCTGTTATTTCAATAGATGATAATGGTATAGAAGTTAAATTAAATAAACGAACTATAGGTTGTACTTCAGGACGTGTAAAGAATAAAACACCAAGAACAATAAGAGCAGCACCACTTAACTAGATCAGTAACAAAATAAAGACAGATATAGACAATCAGTAAGTATGTTTAAGGATTAGAAAGTATTAATGAAAAATTTCGAACAAAAAGAAATTAATTTTTTTTCTCTCTCATGTCATTGTATATTAATCTGTTTCTCAATCGTTAATTTCATTCTCTAAAATGTCAATAATTATTTTTGTTAAAAGCAAAAAAAAAAATAATGTACTTTTTCATTCTCATTTAATTTTTATTATAGATTCAGCTTTGTTAAATAATATATTACATGAATATTAATGAAAAAAGCATTTTGTGAATAGAATAAAAGAAAGAAATGCTTTGCTTTTAAAATCAATGTCAAGTTTTTTAGCACGTTAAAAATATATTTTTACACCTGTTTATATATCCCATCTACAACTATTTGCTTTTAGTCTATATTCGTGATATTTACATACCCAAAATATAAGATTAAGAACCAGAAGAAGATATTTAGCACACGGATGACAATTACCGATACCCATAATGAATATAAATTTGAGTATAATTACATTCTTATTATGGTCATTCGTTTATGATCTATATATTTTATTATTAATAGTAATGACGAGTGTCTCTTGTGTATGACACAATAATGTTGTTGATAGAAAAAGAAATAGTATCAATAGAATCGTTTTATCTAATGCCACATGTCCGACCAACTGGATAAAAGAACGAGAAAAAGGAACAAACCGTATTATAAATACAGATTAATTTTCCGATGTATAGTTCGTTTGTTTATTCGCGTGGTTAAACGAGTATAAGTTCTAGTACGCGACAGACAATGTTATAGAACAGTGTATGTATGTGTGGTTAGTAATTGAGTGAGTGAATGTTTTCGAACGAGAACATGAAGAGAAAGAGTGAAAAGTAATTTGAAGAGCATCGTCAATAGAAAAAGAACGAGACATAGGAAAGGAAAAAAAAGAAAACCGCAAGAGCAACAAAAAGAAAGAAGAAAGAATGATATAAAAAAAAGAGAGAGAGGGTGAAAAAGAAGAAGAAGAAGAAGTATAAATTAACATTGGCTGTTACTATTACTGATGAACAATAGATTTTCATAGCATATATTTCAAGATTGTGTGATAGCACTTGATGCGACCAATGCTAAAGATGAAGAGAGTACACAAATATATACTTAAATCAAATGACAAATAAATACATCTTTTTTTTTTCTCATACGAAGAAATCTATTGATGAGAATTCTGTTTGTTGTTCAATGTACACAAAATATAAAACCTAATCATATGACTGATGAGAAATTCTTTGCTTTACTTGATCAACTTGATCTATATTTAAAAAGAATAAATCAATATATTATGTGTTCATATGAAGCCTTAGTGAATAGTTAATATTGACACAAATCATGATGAATATAAAATCATGTTCAATGATGTTCTTCAACAAAGTTTCCTACAGCTATTTATAAATAGAAATAATTTCCTTTTTTGATTGGATATATGTTTTTATTAATTATTATTACAAAAAAAGAAAAAAGTTACATATTGTAATATAAATAAAAGTTTCTCATTTTATCTGCTATCGGTTAACTTCTCATCAGAATAATCCACTTGAAATACCTATGTTACGTAGTTAATTTATGCAACATTTTTTTTTCTTCTTCGAAATAAATGAATGTGTATAGACTAAAAAGCAAATCGATCAATGTAGTCAATAGAAAAGAAGTAACATTCTTATCAATAGAAAAAAACTCTTGTTATTTTCGCTTCATTAAGGACTTCAATGAACTTCTAAGTATATACTTGTACTTGATTCAAAAATCGATAAACTTCTCTTATTTAATATGATTATCTAGTCGTAATCTTATTAAAAGAAAACCTATTTCGATTTGATGTTTGTTTCTTAATAAAAAAAGATTTATCTTAATCAAATAAAATGATTAATGAATATTTAAATCGATCAATAGTTACTTTTTTCATTATATTCTATTATCGTTTACGTAATTTACATTATTATGAAATACATATGTAGATTAATATATATTTTTATTTCAAAGTATTGTTGTCTTGTAAAAGCATGTAATGGGTTGAATTTATACTTGACAAGTGATATACATCAAGAATATTTTTCTTTTGCTCGATAAATAAATATCATAACATATTTACACGTCGACTAGGAATATGATTGTTGGTATGAAATATTCATCAATTTAATTATGAAAAATATGTGTATATATTCAAGGATAAAATATTTTTTTCTATATGCTTTCCCTTGTGATATCTTTCATCAGAAAAGAAGAGAAGAAAAAAAGTGAATCTTAATATTAATATGCTCGTATTGATTGTATGACAAATATTTTAATTGAATAATTGTAAAAAGGACATTGTGAATCATTTGGGTAGACATGCTTTGAAATTTAATTATCAATATTGAATTTGCATACATTGGTGAAGAGAGAAATGCTTTTAAATTTTATAATTACATAATCAAAATTCAACCTTGAAGAATATTCTGGTATGAATTATGATAAGTATTTGTTATTTATTTTTGAATCAATACAAATATATTTAGTCGTGTATGGTAATGTAGATAGCAATTAAAAATCCATGAATAATTTAGTTGAACATAAACATCAAATGAATAGCGAGTAAGGTCAATCGATTATCGACTAATTTTATTATAGGATTGATTTGATAATTGCATCTATTTTGAATAATGTATTGAATAAAAAGCTTTATTTATTAATTCTTTTCAGAATGATAATGATCTCTCATTTTATTATGTGAACATAGTAGTACGGAATCTCTGTTAATTATCTATACAACAAACTATGACAAAATTTTGAATAATCTATGTCTATGTCGGAGTACAGAATGAAATTCAGTTCAGTTTAAAATTGTCCTAGTTGACATTAAAATTTTAAATTGAACTAGGACAGACTGACATATCTTGATCTGAACTAGGTCAGATTCATATATATTAATATGTCCCAGTTCGGATTGAAATAGAAACATTTCGATGGATAGTCCGTGAGGGCGAGCGCGAGAATACGGGTAATAGTTTCATATTCATGTATCATCATTTGCCACACACTCTAACATGTATCATCAACCAGTCAACTACGAATAATTTGACCGAAAATTTTAAACTGATCTGAATTTCATTCTGTACTCCGACATATATATATGTTGATATTGTTTATATCAAAATATGTACATAATTATATGATAAGTTTTACTCGTTTGGAGTAAGTAAATATTCATACATAAATATTGAACTAATACTCTTTTAAATTATTTTCAAATATAATGAAATTATATGTGCATTCAATTGTAATTAAATATTTACTTTCTACAACTTTTTTTTTGTAATTTGTGTTATAGAATTTTCAAAGGACATTCTTTTTTAATATATTGCTTTCATATAACTATAATACAGCCGTTAGTATAATAAAAATAGAATAAATGAATTTTCCTTGAAGGTAAACAAACGATTATTTTATTTTATTAAGAAATAATTTTTTTAATAAAAGAAAGTGCCTTTCTTATAAAAATAACCGATGACTGACGTGAATTCGATAAATAAATAATCTGTTCATAATAACAGATCATCTTGTAGACATGAAGTCACAAAAATATTTAATCTATGTTTTCATATTTTTATTTTTATGTTATCAGAAATATAATATTAGATATTTTTTCTTTTACAAATTTTATTAACTTGTATATCCCGAGTGAATTACAGTTATCTTTCCGAAGAAACCAAAAACATGATTTTTATGACGATGCATTTTTTTGATCTCGGAGATCTAGGCAGTTCACATTTTGACATTTTTCCTTCTACGAGTAACTCATCAAGGAGTAACACTTCAATTTTTCTTTTGCTTTGAAAGAGCAAAGTAAAATACTGAACTTTAATTTACCGGTTAAAGTAAAGTAATTGAACTTTATTCGGCAGAGTAAAACTAGAAACAATATTTTTCATAGATAGATAAAAAAATTCAAAGTTTCTCCACTTTAGTTTTTCTAATAAAGTGAAAAATACTTTATTCGGTAAAGTAAAGTTGAAGTATTTTTACTTTTCTTGGTAAGGTTAAAATAAATTGTCACCTCCTAAACTCCTCATCTTAGTTATTAATTGTCTATAGAACGATTTTGTGTTATAATTATAGTTCAGCAAATATTTTGTTAACAATCAAAATCTATTTTTCAATTATGAAAGAATAATCTCGAGATTTGATAGTGGTCTGGTGAATGTCTGTCAATATTAGCTAACTTATTTATTCGGTAGTCTTTGATTATTTACATATACTATTCTCTCAGATTATCGTCTATCGCTCTCTCTCTATATATATGATAGTTCTCTTACATATTATTTCTTTCAGTTCCTTACATAGAACATCGTAATATTAACCTGTAAGTAATAATTAACAATGCTCTGTTTCTTACAACACTTGTTACTCTTATTAGAAATAGTTATATAATTATGAATTGAATGTTGTTTGAATTAAATATTGTATATTTTTTGTTTTGTTTATGTATGTGAGTATTCATTAGGGTACTAAAAAACAAACTCATCTATTGACTAATGATAGTGACGAACAATGAGAATAAAAGCGGAAGACGTCAACGAGGCATATTTTATATTTTTATGTCATTGATTGCCATGATTCTGTCAAAAAAATTCGTCGAATATATTTGATAATAGAATAAGAATGCATATTTCTATTTTCATTACTTTCTAGTTGTTTGTTCATGTTATTTTCTAATATCTTTTTTTTATAACTATATTAGTATGTAATGAATCTGATTACAATAACAGCGTTGATGTCAAGAGCAAATCTATCAGCGCTAGAATTTTTGTGTTTTCATCTATAATTTAAATATTTTCCTCACATACCCCAATAGATAAAAAGATCAGAGAAAGAATCATCCAAGGAAATATAAAGACGGATGTTGACATGCACGCATGTTTCTTCTTATTGAGTTTATCATAGATAGTATATAGATTTGAAATATTTCATATTTATTTTTCCAATGAGAACTATAGAATAATAATAAGAAGAAGAAGAAGATTTTTTTTTCTTATCACAAGTAAACATAGTTTTTGTTACAAATTTATTCTAAGACTATTAAGTAGATAATATATTAAGACAAACTCTTCATATTATGTCACTATATCTACAGATTTCTTGTTCTTCGTGACATATCTAAGGAAATTCAAGTGTTTAGACAGATTTTATCCTATAGAAATATTGTTTTGTATATTAAACTAGTTATTATTTCGAGTAAATTAAATCATTATTGACTGGATATTTTTCCGGCAAGAACTAATAGATTTCTTTCAATTTAAATACAAAATATCATTTAATTATTTACAAAAGAAAATATAGAATAGAATAGATTTATTGTATGAATATCTTTATATTTTAGTATCTGTATTGTTCTATTGATAGACATTCAACTCGATTAATTAAATCTTGTACAACATGGTTTCACTGTTTAATATTACCCTTGTTGGTCTTTTACTAATTTTCGTCGCTATTATTCAAGCTACACCAGTACCTGAAACATCGAATGATGTTAATGAACATAAATCACCAATAAGCAATCAACAACTTTATGAATTTTATAAAATAATTCGTGAAGATCCTCGATATGCAATGGTATCAAATAAAGATATTGTTGCATATATCTATCGAAATTTAATACTTGGAAATGGTGATCAAACAAATTTCGTCAAGCCCAAAGAACAAAAACGTCCTCAACAACGACATCAAAAAATAGTTCAAAATGAATAGACTTGACATTGATTGATATATGTTA
>CAJNOI010000001.1:976473-1013176 GCA_905250115.1 Adineta steineri | reverse complement strand
GGGGGGGTGGCAGATTCGCGGTCTTATCCGTCGGGGTCCTTTTTATATAAAAATAAAATAATAAATAAAATTTTAAAATCAAATGTGTATACAACAAACTTTTTCTATCGGTTATTAATAACAAAAAAAAAAATTTTTTTTTGTATTGATTATGGTTGTATATTGACATGAAATTGCGTCATTGTAAGTGGTGGTATGTGACACAGTCAAGTCAAGAAAATAAACTTTTTTTCTTTTTCTTTTTCTTTCATAGATCATCAACACAATCTAGACATTATCAACAATCGAATATGTAGCACAAAAATTAATGTTAATATATGGTTACGAAAAGTTTTTCAATGATAATTTTATCTTCTTCGAATGTAATCCAATCTAATTTTTCTTTTACAATAATAAAAGAATAAAGAACGAATCTAAGAAAGTGAAAATAGAAGTTACGCATTCTATAATCAGAAACGATTCGGACAATATTCAATCGTTTGTGAATACTTTTTTTTTCTTCTTTGTCTTGTTGTTCCCTCACTCTCTGTGTATGTGTATGTGTGTGTGGTGTGTGTGCGCGCCTTTCTCTCTCTCTCTGGGTCTTTTTCTCCCTCTTCTTCTGTTCTGTTACCGTTACATATATAGACACCCAGCCTAGCCAGTATTACTTATATTAGCGAAGGGCCGTCACGAGAAAACGCATAATTCATCAAAACCGTAGGTGTTTTTTTTTATAATATCCTTTGATTTTAATCGCTCCATCATGATGTTTTTTATTTACAGTTTGAGAATCGCAATTAGTGATCATTAAATATGACCACTAGTATAGATATTGCGGTCTGTCTTGATCGCTCATCATCAATTGCATTTTATTTTAATCAAATTCGTTCAAGCCTTCGTTCAATTTTAAACAGAGCGTTATCATGTCATCAAAGTGATATTCGTATGGCATTAATTGAATTTCAATCACATTCACATCATTGGCGAACAAATATACATCCATTTACTTCATCGGGTGATGAATTTCACGAATGGATTGATGCTATCGAAATTGAAAACGGAAATTTTAATGAAAACAAAGCAATTGGTAAAAAATAAAATAAATAATTTTTTTTATAATATTTTTTTTCCATTAATTTAGTCGATGCACTTGGCGCAACTTTAACACTTGATTGGCGTCCTAATGTAAGTCATATTTATCTTTATTTTTGATCAAATATATATCTTTTTCTTTTTATAAAGAATAATATCAATCGATATCATGAAAAACTCGTAGTTTTGATTACAGATGGTGCTCCATGTGGTTTACTTGATGGTTCATGTCCTTGTAATAGTAATGATCTTTGGCGATTATGTGATAAATTTGAAAAACAAAATACTATATTGGTTGTTATTGGTATTGAACCCAGTATTATAATTTATGATGATTTTTATAGTGCATTAGCAAATAAAACAGGTAAGAAAAAGAAAAAAAAACATTTCGTAATTTTATAATTTTATATTGTAAAAACTTCAGGTGGTATTTATCTTCCATTTATCAATGCAACACGTGTTCTTTCTTCTGTTATTCAAGGAGCCATATTAGAAGAAGACACATTATCACAATTATTTCGTCGTCTTGATATTCATTGTGATCTTGAAAACAATTCTTTATATCATTACAAGTATGTACAAAAAAGAGTGAATTTTATGATGCAATATTGTCGAACAATGGCTGATATTCGAAAATGGTTATATCCAGTTCATCATCCATCAACAGAATATATTACAGGTGGAATGAATGTTAATGATGATGATAATTTCGAACCTGATTTTCCTGTTTCATCAACTCACAGAGAATTGAATTGAAATAGTGAAATTGACAATGACTATTTTTAAAAACAAACTTTTTATCCGTTAGATATTTTCCTTGTCTTTCTGATAGTATTTTTGACTCTCAAATAGAAGAAATCAAGGTTTCTATAGTAAAATTAAACATTCTCTTTTGCTTTACCTCACACAATTTAATAATATGTCCCTGTTTTGCGTATGTGTTCATTAAGACTTAATTTGTCTTCTTTCCTTATTATAATTGAACAAGAAGATGTGTTTTTCGCTTCTTTTCATTTATTAATTCTTTCGCTTATTTTACGAATGTTGTATTTGTTGCATGCTACTTTTTCTCTGCTATTTGGAACATTCGTTTTTCTAACCTTTCTTCACTATTACTTATGTCCTCGTTTATATCTTTCTTTACATTTTTATTAACACATGCGCTTCGTTGTTCACGTTCAGAGAGATACATCATAATAAAGAAAATAACATTTATAGGATGTTAAAAAAAATAAAAGAGATTAGAACAACATTTTTTTTTATCTTATTTTTTTCCACTGTCGAACAAAAATAAATAAATTTCAACGATCTAAGTCAATTGTTAATTAATTTTTATATACATAAAAAGAAATTATTTCCATTATGAATAATGTGTGATGCTGAGCTTGGTAAAGACACAAGGAGTATTTATTTTTTATAGTATGTCTGAGAAAAAAAAAGAAAACAGTTTTTTTTCTATTTAAAATAACCACAAAATATTTCTTTCGCTACAATAATTAGTTTTATCAAACATATCATTCATATTAAAAGAAAAAATATATATTTATTTAACATCATCTTCTGAATCATTTTTGTGGAAAACTGACTCATCAGTTTAATTAATATTTTGCAATACGAATGAACGGTTTTCAGCCTTTATGATAATGATTGTTTAATTTTTATTAAAATAGGATATCAAAAATATAAACAATGTATAATATATTTTTTTATTTTGAAATAGCTATGCTTATATTATAAATAATAATAGTCAAGGTACTACATAGTACAACAGACACTGTTTTGATTTAAAAAAAACAAAAAATAGTGTGCATAAACAATCTACGTATCAGAAAATTTCTTCTGATATGTGTCGGCATAAAATATTTGCTTCATTATTCATATATGCATTGAAGAGTTTCACAAAATGCCGTCACCTGTTGACTCTTCTATTAATTACTGATTTCAATAGTCGTGAAAAGTATAACATGTTATATTAAGACTAATTTTGATTAAACGAAAAGAATACATCGGATGATTTTGTCTCGACAATGACAAGAAAGCTGATGTCATTAATTTGTCTACACTTTAATACATGACATAATCTAGCCGAAAAAAATCCAACTATATACTTATGTTGCTAGATTTTGTATAGAAATTTTATTTAAATAGTATATTATTCAATTGAACTTCGTTATTTTATATTTTGTTGGTATTCTTCTCATGCAAGAAAATCATATGGTATCAGCTGTGTATGTTATTGCATCATACATCTAATGTATGTCAGAGTCTATAGTATAACAGCGCACATGAAAACGTATTTATACGATGTATTACAAGAATTTTATGTTTCCTTTATAAAATAATAAGAAATAGTTGTCGCTCTCTCTTTAAAAAAAGATCACCCTATAAATTGATATATATTCTAGTAGGTGCTATTAGTGTATACAATCACTCCAAATGTCTTTCTTTCTATTGTTGCCTTTTAACCATTATATTCATCCTTCTTTTCTCTTCGTCTTTCTCAGTTACTCAACGCATTCATCTTGTATTTATGTTCTCTCTTTTACATTTTCTACGTAATAACCCAGTCAGGCGCGAGAGTACACACAAAATGTATTATTACATGTGATAAACTTTCTATATTTTATTATTCTATTTTATTTTTAGATTATAGCTATAATGTTGTACTCCAAGGATGACGCAGATATATCCGTTTGTTTTTAGTATTCTGTCTTTTATTCTTCTAAAACAGTAAAAAAACAAATTTTTTGTAATAGTAAATGTTTGCTATTACCGATGCTTATGAGTGCGACCATTACGTCGTTATTTTTTTTACTTTAACATCTTGAAAACTATTGGATAGTTTCATTGATATCTAAAGAATACTATCATAAATCTTCCTTCATTCAAATAGTTTTCAATTGTGCAAATAGAATTATTTCTATTCATTATTTGTATAAAGTTTTGTAAGAAATAATAAGAAACATTCGATTTCTCTGAGTGGAATTTGATGTAAGCAAAGCATATAAACCAATCACAAATAGAAATTAGAAGGAAAATTACTATTTGAAATGTAGCAAAGAGTGCTAAGATATATTTCATATGATATCACTGAAGTGTTTTCTAAAAACAACTTTTCTCGTCTCAAATTTCTCATTCCTAATCCCAAAGAAATTCTTGTTGCACTCATTCCTATAAGCAAAGAAATCAACCGATACTTAGACTTTTTCTATTGAAAAGAAAACTAACGTACAGTAAAACTATGTTCCTTCCTATTGCTGCTTTATAGTCTATAGTAAAAGATTTTTGTTGTACTCATTATCTCTATTTTCCTTTCACGTATGCTAGGCAATTTTATTTGCAAGACGCTTTTGCGATTGATGAGTCATGTTTTTGTATATTAATATGTTGATCAAAAATTGTTTTCTTCAAGAAGAAGGTTTTACAAGAACAACTAATTCAGTCGAGTTACATCTTTATAAATAAAACATTCAGAGTTATTGTTCATATTTTACTTTATATGTTAAGATAGAATATCTTTTTATATCTAAATTGAAATCATACGGTTCATCCAATGATTTTATATTGATACGTTAAAATGTTGAAGCAGTTAATAAATCCTTAATAAATAAATCCCTTCAGTTAAAAAGGTCTTGATAATCCTTTCAAATAACAATATGCATATCAGATGATAGTTACTTAGGTAGGTCATAACGTTATCTCTTGAATCTATCTTTTACATTAAGTATAAATACCTTTGTGCTCTTTTTTTTTTATTGTATTAAGCAAATAGAAGAAGACGAAAAACATTACTGATTTATAGATTAATTGTTTTTATATATATGATGGAAAGTCATAAAACAATTGCAATAAAAACTATTTTTACTTAGACATTTTTGATTACTAAAGTAAGTACATACACTCATGATTTTATATATATATATATTATCAATAAGAATTTATATTTATCACATTCAAATGAATATAAAAGTAAAGATAAAGAATAGGTATATTATATTAGTAAGATTCAGAATTTTCTTTCTAAATACCATTAATTCGTGAAGCACTATAAAAGTCAATTTCACTTTGTATTTACTTTCTTTTCATTAGAGAATATATTATAAACGTTTGTTTTTTAGATTTATAATGTCAAATTGTGAATAGAATCATCTGAAAGACAATTAAATATTATCAGTATAACTTTTACTTTCTTTTATAAAGGCATATAAAGAAATATTTTATCGTATATTTTTCATTTTTCAGTTCATAGATACTATACACATACTATCATATATCAGTTACCTTTGTCAATGGAGTATAAAATGTCCATACATGAAAATAATATTACAGTAACAACTACACAAAATAAAATTCATTATTTCTTTCAGCAACATTGGCAAGGATTAAAAAATTATCTACGTGAATTATGTACATTTCATCCAAATGAATGGCGAAATGCTTTTCGATCCAATTCCATATATCCGATATTTCGAAAAGGAGATATTGATGGTCTAGTCGCTTTATTTATTGATAATTTAGCGACATTATTAACAATTCTTCTTAGTCTACAATCTGTTTTTGATACAGATATTGTTTATGGAAAAATTGCACCTGGGTAAGAATAATAAATAAAATTAGAAATAATTTCATGATTTTTTTTCGTTAGAGTCGCGTTATCTATGGTCTGGGGAAATTTCTATTATGTATATATGGCTCGAAAACTAGCTTATAAAGAGAAACGAGATGATATATGTGCAATGCCATATGGGATTAATACTCCAGGAGCATGTAATTGATCTTTAATTGTTTTATTTTCTATATATTGAATCTTATTAGTTGCATTTGTATTTGGTATTATATTTCCTGTTTATCATAAATGTATACGAGAAAATAATAATATTTCAAATAAACGTTTATGTCAAGAACTTGCTTGGTATATTGCATTAGGAAGTAATCTAATAACTGGTATTGTAATACTTTTATTATGTCTTTTTGGTGAATTTATTCGACGTAATATTCCTGGTGTTGCATTACTTTCATCTCTTTGTGCAGTTGGTTTTACATATTTAGCATTAAGTCAATACTTATCTATAGCTGCTTCACCAATAGTATCTTTTCTTCCATTTGTTATTGTTATGGTCGGTTATTTTAGTGGAAGTAAATAGAATTAAAGTCATTATTTTATCTTTTCTTTTTTTCTATATTTAGTTAAAGTTGGTCCATTTCCTATAGCTGTTATAGCTCTAGCTATTGGCACGGGACTTGGTTGGGCAACATCACTTAATAAAGCTGAAGATGTACATAATGCTACTTTTATTATCAAAGCTTATGCACCCGTATTTCCAATTAAAGCTATATTTTCACATATGAATCAAATTGGACCATATTTATCGACAACTATTCCGACAGCTATTTCAATTGCTATTGGTACAATACAATGTGTTGAATCAGCAAAACGAGCAGGAGATTTCTATCCAACTCGTGAATCAATGTTTGCCGATGGAATAGGTACTATTATTGCAAGTTTATTTGGATCTTTTTTAGGCATGACAAGTAAGTTATACTTTGAATATCATATACAATCATTTTATTTATTATTATTCAGCATATATTGGTCATCCAGCATATAAAAAAATGGGTGCAAGACAAGCTTATTCTATTATTAATTGTCTTATTTATGTACCTTTATGTTTTTTTGGTATTATTGCTCTTTTTCTTAGAACTATTGCCGTAGTTGCTGTCAATCCAGTTATTGTACGTTATTTAACAAAATTGAGATGAGAGAGAAATGGAACGAAATATTTTTTTTAATCTATAGATATTTATTGGACTATTTATATGTGCAGAAACTCTTGCCATTACACCACAACGTCATTATCCAGCTTTTCTTCTTGGTATAATGCCTGTTATAGCTGATTGGGCACGAACTACTATAATTAATGGTGTTGTATCTGCCTATTCGAAATTGAACATATCTAATGTAGATTTTACACAAAATATTACATCTCAAATAAATGATTTTTCTTATCGTGGTCTTGAGAATTTTGCTGGTGGAAGTCTTCTACAATGTATTTTTATTACAGCTATTATGATGTATATGATCGATCGAAAATTTATTCAAGCAGCTATTTGGTCCTTAATAGCAGGTCTTCTTTCATTTTTCGGTTTAATACATGCAACAACTGTAAGAATTTTATATCGAACAACTGATGATGGGTGGCAATTTACTGTAGCATATGTTATGACAGCATTTATTTTTCTTTTATTCGAAATAGCACAACGATATGGATGGGTACAAGAACCTGAAACTGAACCTGATGATTTATCATCGGAAGAATGGATTGAATGGAATAGAAATAAGATTTCAATTCAAACTTATGTAGACAATACAACACTCTAAGTAAAAATTGTCTACTTTTTTTTTTATTGATAGATATATATTCTAGTATAATATTTTTAATACACGTTAAAAAGAAAATAATTCAATATTTTTTTTTTAAGTTGATGATTGATAGACATTGTATGACACTCTGACATATAAGACACTTCCTTTCTTCTATAAATTTTTAAACTATCGGGGAACCTGAATGTTTGTTTATTTAAAAGTACCCTTCAGGTAATCATTTTTTATTCAGTTACAATGACGTTGTTTGCTTATATAATCACTCATAGCCATTTCTATGAATCCTGTTAAGAATATTCACAATCGAAATAAACAGAATATGAGTCAAGATTTTCTATGACAACAGAAAAATATTTACTAATACAGAATATCAAATAATTGCCAAAGAGCTTTCAAATTTTTATTAAATGAATTATTACAAAAAAGAAAAAAAAAGAAACTATAATAAAAGTATTTAAAATGAACATTATTTTCAAAATAATTATTCTTTTGGTATAATTATTATGTCCAATTCCATGTAGATAAACGTTGTTCAGGATTACTTCGTTTTTCTATACATAAAAATTATTAAAATATAATTCATTATTATCATTATTATAACTTACTTTTATTTATAATAGATTTTTTCTGTTTAATCGTAGTTTTTTTCGTGGTTGACGAAGGAGTATGTTTTTTTGTGGTAGTTGTACGAGATTTTTTATCTGATACAGATAATTTTATATTTTTGCTTTTTACCAATAGATGAGTATTCTTATTTGATGCCGTTGGATTAGTACGTAGTTTTACTATTGATGCAGAATTTTTAGATGTGACACGATTTTTTTGTGGTGTGTGAATTGGTTTTGAATTTTTCGCGTTTTTCACATGTGGAGTAGTATGTTTTGTTGATGTAGAGTTTGAATGATTATGTGTCTTATTAATTTTTGTGTTTTTTGATGATTTTATTGCAGCACCATTTACTGATAATATTGTGATGAGTAGAATTGTCTGAATTGAAGAAAAAAATGAATTGAAATGAATATAAATTATAACACTTACTAAAGATATAATGATTATCGATTGCATGATAGGAATGTTTTTTCTTCCTTTTTGATTATTATTAACGAGAATGTTTTTATCGGATTATAATCGGGAGCTTTTATACCATCTGATCTCTTTTAAAAGAAAAATGTCTCGTGCTCCTGATTTTGCCTCCTACATGGGTTTTTTTTCTTCTTCTCCTCCTCCTTTCTTTCCGTTTATTTAATTATTAAAAGTGATCTACGTTTTATTTCACGCTGTCGATTATTCATCGATTATTTTGAAAATTCTTTTTGATTATGTGTCACACACACACGCACACACGTTCTGTGATTCTTTCGTTATTAATCAATTGTAACAAAAATGAAATAAGTTTTTTGTCAAAGTTACATATATTCTTATATGATTTCATCTGATTGATAAAAATATAAAAGAATTTTTTTTTTGACAAACATACTAATTTTGCCCTCAATGTTCGATTTTTGTTAAAAGTACTTTTCAAATTAACAACGCATATATTTTATTCCAGCATTGTCAATATTAGTTAATTATTAAGTTGTGTGATAGATGTCTATGACCTTTTTTTTTAAATTTTACATTTCGTTCTCTATATTAACACAATAACTCTATACAAAAATTACTTCTTCAAATTTCAACTGTTTGGTTACCTATGAATATAGATGTAAGTAGATATGATTTGCATTAAGTGAAGGTTCATTTATGTTCTTTCTAGAAGGACTGATTATATTCGATGAGTATATGCAAAAATTAATACTATATACATATTATAGTTTGAATATTGACAAAAGATTATTTTTATGAAAGAAAAAAAAAAGGAAGCTAGTTGCACTTTTGACTTTAAAAGAAATCAATCGCAATTCATTCCGTATACTCGAACTTTAAAATGCTACCATTTAAAAAGAAAAAAATAATACGAATTTTAAAACTTTCAAAAATCATATTTTTTGAAAATTTCTTCGGGGGATAAAGTTCATGGAAAGAGAAAACAATTTTCAAGTGCATGACGTTTGAGTAAAGTATTGACGAAATATGTGTCTAACACCTCGAAAACATCCATTCATAGGAAGTAATTATATTCCTTCATGATTTTCAATAGAATCTATTTTTTAAAATAATTATAGTCCTGATATATACGGTTTTTGTACTGAATAGCTGTTCTATTATGAATAGAAAAAAAGCAGCTTTTAATATATCAAAAATATAGGTTTTATCTATGCAAATATTCTTCCTTTGGCATCAGTTTGTATGTATCGTAAAGTATAATTATATTCTTACTGTATTTGAAATATTTCATGATAATTTTTATTTTTATCTTGGGTACTTCTTAATATTAGAATTCTAAAATATGAAACCATGATAATGTCATTTTTATTTGTTTTTTTCTTTATTATATATGGTTTCATATGAAATAAATGTTCTATAAGAATAATATTAAAGGACAAAGGAAGAAAGGATCAAATTCAATACATTTTTTAAGAAAATATATTGACTGTAAAAAGATTAACATTTAATTAATATTATTCTCAAGAAGATTTTTATATGTGTATATTATGGTGCGATGAGAGTATTAGAACCGGCATTGTCAATAGAATATTCGAGTCAATACCAAGTGCAATACTCAAATCAAATACCACTTACGACTATATTGATATGATCCATGTTCATGAAATCTCAGTTAGTAACAAGAGGTTCTAAATATACGGCTCTTCTCCTACCAGCTGAGATTAGACAAACAGATTCATATATCTATAAATAAAATAAATTCATACTTACTTTTATTTTTCGAGAAATCTATGTGCATATATATATTACTTCCATCTTTTATATACTGTACCAATTTATCTATCACTATCATTGTTTAAGTTTCGCTTCAATTGTATACTCTAACTGAATTACAAGACACACTGTTCTGTATTGTTTTTATCATGCTTAACAGATACGCGACATATATATCTGAAATTATATGATATTAATTAAATTTTATCAAACAAAAGAAAAAAAGAAATAGATTGAAAAGTAACTAATCTATACCATATATATCAAATGATAACTATCATTGAGAACAATTGTAATTGATTACATATGAATATTATTAAATAAATCTAATCTATATTGATCAATACCTGTTTGTTTGTATATAGTATAAACGAATCTATTATTCGAATGAAATATGTGTTTATTATAAAAGAAAAATGTGGATAGTAATAAAATAACGTTTGGTTTCTTTGTTTAGTTTTTATTTATATTATAACAAAACGAAGACAGATGAATTGAATGGCATCAGCTTGATATGACGTGAAATGTATTGAGAAGAAAAAAAGTTTAGACCTTGTATAATTTAAATCAATGATCAATATAGATTCGGAATTTCTATCATATATATTCAAGAGTTATCTTATTGGTTATATTTAAATCGGAATTACAATCAATTGATACATATATACCATTTCTTTTTTTTTCTCTAAGTTTGATATAAGGTGACATTTTTTTCAAGACTAGAACTGATGAAAACTATTTATTCAATGTAACATAACAAGCTATTGAAATAGTTATAATTACAGTATTTCATTTACAAAAAAAAAATGAATTAATCAGCAATTACAATCTAATCTTAAGTTAGAAAAATCATGACTTATTCTAAGATGGTTTTAATTAATTTCTATTCTATTTAATCTTTATATTCGATCGTGTGCAACTCAGTATAATTGATTGCCTATAATAATTCAAAGGAAATTCTAATCAGATAACTTTCATCTTCTTTTATGTTAATCATTATATTCATCATAAGCCTACTCATTATTTTCTACAGAGTAAATCATGTATATATCTATTTGTGTAGGAGATAATCAAAGTATATTCAATTCTCGAGAAGAGAAACTACCTCGCAGATTCATATATATATATATAAGACATAAATTCAAGAATAAAATTTTCTTTTTACTTATCACCTATACGTTGAACATTTACTATAAATATGAATACTTCATATCGAAATTTATTTGCTCTATTCGTATTGATGGTTTATCTTGAATCAGCAATGGTATGTAATACAATATATATTTCATTCTTATCTTTTTTTTGTTTATTAGTCTTATCCTTCATCATATATAAATGAACAACGCAGTTTTCTTCGTTGTCAAATATCTCCAGTATCATGCAAACGTAGTTTATCTACGTTAGAAGAAAATGGAAATCCATCAATTATAAATCATAGAAATGATTTTCAAGAATGTATTAGTCAAAATAAACCTATATGGTACTGTCTCAAACATGCACCAACATTCCCACTTGACGACATGAACCAAAATAATTAAAAATAAATGTATCATTCATCATTATTAATATTATACATTTTTTTTCTTATTTGTTGTTTTAAAACATGGCCAAAAGACCATACTTATACCAGAAAGAATTATAATAAAACCTGATGTAAGAAAAGGAAGTTTATATGTACGAGTAACATCACGTAATAAACCTAAAAATAAAAAAAAAAAAAATTTTAAATATGAATTCTTTTCAAATTTATATATTTACCTTGAAGTGGTATACCAATAAGTGTACTTATACCTTGACAAAATTGTAATATACCAAAAGCATTTGACATATTATCTATTGATACAGCATCAATAAGAATAAGCATTTGTAAAGCATAATTAGCACTAATTGTTAAGCCATACATAAATCCACAAAGAAGAATAATGGATTTGTAATGAAATAGAGGAAGAATAATTAATGATATACCAGATATAATAACTGCAAGTGTATACATAATCCAAGCGGGAAATATTTTTCGATCATGTAAATAACCAAGTAAAATTTGTCCAACAGCTGATGCAATACCAACATTAGATAATATCCATGATCCTAAATAATTTTCATTGCGAAATGTTTCAGAAATATATCTTGGTATAATAACATATGGAACACCCATCACAAGACATAAAGTAAAATTTGATAAACAAAAAAGAAGAAATCGACTATTGAGTAACCAATGTTTTTCATTGGAAGATTTTTCTAATTGATCATCTATTTGTTCTAATGGTACTGATGGAACTGAGAAAGATAATAATGATGATGATGGTGATAATGATTTTTTTTCTTCATCAATATTTTCTTCAGATGAAGCGATAGGTGCAAGTGGAAGTGGTCGAGCAGATGGATAAATTCGTTCGAGAGATCCATCAAATTTTCGTATAGTTGGAAGTGGAACAGCAATAGTTTTAGCTCGAGTTCTTTGAAAATCTGTTATAGTTGTAGAACGATTTGATAAAGGTTCTGTACAAACAGTAAAATTACGTGGACGAGTATTTGATGAGTGTGGACTAACAGTCATTGATTCAATAGAAGGAATAGTAATACCAGCACGAACAGGTACTGTAGAGATAAAAAGTGGCAATACTTGAGCAATAGTCATACCACGAGAACGACGAGGTTGTGATGGTGCAATTGATGGTTCATCTTCTCGTGAAAATTCATTATTCACTGTTATAGTTGTTAAAGGATTAGTTGAAATTTCATTCATTTCTATTTTAGGAAGAGATGAACGAGCAGAAGTAGTTGATTGTCGAAATGCAAATACTGATATAAGCATAAAGAGAAAGAGAGTTCCTAAAAAAAAAGAAAATTTTACATGATCATCTTTACTTAAATCCGAATGACATATTAATCATGTCTTTTGCTCTTTTATAACACAAAATAAATAACATATTATTATAAATTTTAATCTACCTGTTATGAATGATGCATTACGCCATCCATATTCAATAATACATGCTTTAATAATAATTGATAAAGCTACTTGACCAAATCCACTTCCTGATACAGCTAATCCAGTTGCTAAACCTCGATCATTTTCAAAATAGAACGGTAAAGTTAAATAAGCAGGTACATAACAAAATGCAAGTCCAACACTTAATAAACATCCATAACCTATAGCTGGTATCCAAAATGTTTTATTAAATTGAAAAATAAATGGAAAACAATATCCAATAAATGAGAGAATACAACCAATCAATGATGCTGAACTAGCACCAAATTTTGTTGTCCACCAACATACAAATGGACTTAGAAGAAGAGGTACAGATTGTGTAAGTGCAGCAATAGTACTTACACTTAACACAGTATTTGATTTTGTTTCTGAATATTCACGAATAAGTTCATCAACATAGAGTCCGAAGGAAAATGTTACACCATCAGCAAGAAAATAAACAAGAAAAGCAGCAAAAACAATAAAAATTTGTTTTGAAGACCATGTACGTAAACGATGAACAATATTCGATGACATTATTTAGAAATAAAACAATAAAGAAGAAAAAAAAAGAATCTGTTTTAGTGTTGAATGGACAAAGCAAATAGAATTAGAGCCTAAGATAAATCTTGAGTCAATAATGAATTGATAAAATGAGTGAAAAGAAAAGAGAAAAAAAAAAGGTTAGACAAGAACAATGAGTAAAAGGTTGTGCGTGTTTGTTTTTAATAGAATCGTTATATATTGTTTTATTTTAGTTTATTTTATTTTTATTTATCATCAGAAAATTAGATTGTCTCTTATTTCTCTCACAGGCACACACACATTATTTAAGTTGATAATGAAGTAAACCAGCAACAGCTGATTGAAAACCAGCATTATAATCTGTTGCAACTTCATTTTTAATATAATCACCACGATTATCTTCATAGTTGTCATTTCTATCTGGTCCACCAACTAAAGCACCAATTAATACTTGAGGATTAGGTGAAGGACTATTGTAAGAATTCCAATCACATGATGCTGGTCGAGAAGGACATGAACTAAATAAATGAAAATAAACATAGATATATATATATATATTAATGATAAATTACCTTGATCGATGATGAGGTCGTTGAGGATAATTTTCACCAAAACCAATAAGATATGATCGTCCTGAATCACCTAATATGTAATTAATTTGTCGAGAAGCAAAATCGACATATTCTTGAGTATTAATACCAATTTCAGCAGCCTATAAAATAGAGAGATTCAATTTAATTTTTTTTTTGTATTCATCTAATTCTTACTTGTAAACAAATAAAAGCAACGTTACCGGCATGACGAAGTGCTCCCCATTGATCCATAAACACAAGACCTTTTGGTGTTTTTGGAGCTTGACGTACGATATGATTACAAAATGACTCAGCTTGTTGACGATAATTTGTTTGTTGTGTAATTTTAGCCATAAGTACTTGAACACCTGCTAATTTATTATCCCAATCAAATCCAGTTGCTTGTCTATTTAAACCAAATTCCATATAATGTTTTTCAACTTCTAATTGATAACGATGTTCACCAGTAGCACGTAATAACCAAGCAGCAGACCATCCTAATTCATCACCATAACCTGACCATGATTTATAGAAATCAGCTGCATTTGATATAGAATTTGAATATGAACCACGATTTTCATTAGCAAAATCATATAATTGTCGAGCATGTTTTAATAATAATGATGCATATGCTGGATCAGCTTTACGAAAAACAATTGAAGCAGCAGCAAGTGCAGCAGCTGTTTCGCCGACTAATTCAGAGCCAGGATTTCCTGCAGTTACTTTCCAGGCTGGTCGAGATTGTGTCCAATCTTCTGGTCGTGACCAAGATGCATGATCTGCATGTCCATCACCGACTTGTCCATAAAATTCACGTTCGCTTACGTGTGCCTATATAAAAAGAAAAAAAAAAGAAAATACAATACTTGAAAATTGATTTCGTATCATATTTCATTTTTAAATGAAATAGATTACAATAATCAATCATATCTTTTTTCAATAGTTTCACTGAAATCGATATGAATGATGATAATTTCTAAAACTAACTAACCTTAATAAAATAATCAGTTGACCAACGAATTGCTTGACGAATTTGATTAATTTCACCTGATGCAATATATGCATCTTCATAATCAATAGCACCCCATGCTAATACTGTTGTAAATCCAGCCATTGGAAAACCAAATTTAACGTAGTCACCAGCGTCAAAATATCCACCTGTTAAATCTTCTCCCTTGTCACCTTTATCCATTAACATTGAATCACCTCGCCAACTAACACGATTATCAGCGGGAAGTTTACCAGCTCGTTGAGCCTCGTAAAAGAGAAGTGAAGCATGAAGAACACTTGCATAATTGTATTTGCTATTTGCTACTGGTACAATTGTTGCTCCCGTTGAATTTGCTACTTGTGTTGGCGTCATACTTGGTAATGGTGCTGCGGTTGTACTTGATATTGGTGCTTCTGTTTCAAACGTTGGTGTACTTCCTGTTGGATTAAACGTTGGACTAAACGTTGATGTACTTCCTGTTGGATTTGTAGTTACTTCAGGAACGACAACGCTACCAGAACCCATATTAATTGGTTGACCATTGAATAAGACACCGACAAGATCTCGTGGTGTAACACCACCACTAGCAACAAATTCAAAACGAAATTCAGAGCCTCTTGACAACTGTGCATTCCAATCTTTATTCTTATAAGTAAATATTTGATTATTGATTTGTGATTCAAGATCACCTAACCATGCCTAGAATAGATGAGTCAGATAGTAAGAAAAGTAGGAATATATATATATATATTTTGTTTTGAACGTACATCAAGATTTACTGCATGATTAAATTGAAGTATGAGTTTCCAACCACTAGTAATTTCACTTGTCACTGGAATTACTAGAGCTCCTTGAAACCCACCTGACCATTCATTGGCTACTTCCAATCTTCCATAAGTTATGCCAATTGCAAGCGTAAGAAAAATGACTATACACTTAAACTAAAAAACAATTTTAAAATAAGACAACTTTTTGAAATACTCCAAAACTTACCATTATTGCCTGTAATCATATAAGACTGTCAACAACAATTATATATATATATTACTCTTAATCTCTTATAATTGATTTCTGCACTTACGTTAGTGCAAAACATATCATTTTACAGATTGCACTTTATGTTTTGGGTATTCTATGATCCCCCCATATCAACATGACAAGCTACCTACACAATGGCACGATTAGAGAGAAGCGATTCTCTATTAATAACTAGCATCAAAATCAGGAATCGGTCGCTCCGATCTCGATTTCAATACATTTCTAATACATTTCATAAAAATTACTTTTTTTTAGATCAAGTTCATTTTTTAATGTAAATTCTGCCTTTTTTTGTAAAATATTGAATTTCTGAATAACAATAAAATTATAAAGCAGCAGATATATGTTGTATCGGTATGAAAGAATTGTAATCTTTTAAGTCCTCTTATACCACGTGATGTACTTTTTTTCCATACATTATTTATGTAAAATAATAAAATAATAAAAAGATGAATCAATTGATTTTCTGTCAACATAATTTTTATTGATTAAATATTAAAAAAAAGAATAACGTAAAAGAAAGAAAGAAGCAAGAATATAAGCATTTGTATGAATTTTATGTCTACATCAAATAAAAATAAGATGAAACACGGACATCGAGAATTTTCAACATCACCACTACCATATGTAATTGATGAGATCAATAGAAATTCTCGTACGGTTCATTATGAAGTAAGAGATAAAAAAAACAAGAGTAGTATGTAAAAGTTCGTTTAATAATATCATAGCGACCACCAACAGCAATGGGCTCGACAGGACGACGTCCAGTAGAAGAAAATCGACGTCTTCTATTAGAAAACGACATGTCTGATGCACGTAAACAAGGTTTAAGAGTATGCCGTTTGTGGCAATTATTATTAACACTGAATGTGATTATCATTTTAACAGCAATTATACTTATACTCTTACTTCTTTTCATCATTGGACCTCTTTGTAAGTTGAATTCAATTGAAAGCATATATTTTCTAGATATTTATTAATTATTTTTAGTTCCTTATCAAACATATGGTCAATCTTGTCGTACAGCATCATGTAATCAAGCTTCTGGACTTATCTGTAGTACAAACTCTATCTGTTTATGTCCACCATCGAATTCATATTGGTCATATATTGAGACAGGCTGTCGTATGTAACATATTATTATTTAAAATTTAAAGAGAATATTATTCTAATTTAGGTATTTGCCCAAATGGATGGTCTTCTATAAATGGTAAATGTATTTTTATTTCAACATTTTATTTAAATTGGACAGATGCATTTGATTATTGTCAATCATTTACTGCTCAATTATTAACATTATCACCAATGAAATTATATTCAAGTTTAACATTATCTCAAATAAATAATTCAGTTTTATCCAATACAAATTATTTCATTGGATTGTCTGAACAACCTAGTAATTCTGGTGAGTATGTTTTTTTGTATACTATGATTATCATTCTTAATTACATTTATTTTAGGTAATTGGCAATGGGTAGATGGAAGTTCATTAGATTCATCAATGACGAACTTATTTTGTACAAATGGTTCAGTTAATCAATTTGATACTATTTTTCGTACATATATGAATTGTGTAATCTATCGTATGGATTCATGTTTAGCTCGTTCGACATGTCAACGAGTAGATATGAATTTTATTTGTGAAAAAAGTAAGATAAATATATTTTTAACTTTACTTAATTTTATTTCATTATTTTAGTTTGATAAAGATTTATTTTTTAAATAAAAAGAATATATCATTCATTGTAAGCAGCTTTGTTTTTTTTATTCAATGTAATTCTATTTTAGATGGGTTCTGAATTACTTAATTTAACAAAATTTTTGGATGATGAAAAAAAAGATAATCTTGTTGTTTATGAAGTAAATATTTTCTTTCTTTTTCTGTTGATCAAATTAAAAGTTATTTGAATAGTTAGAATTTAATAAAATTGATAATCCAAATGAAAAACTTCGTATTCATGCTAAATCACAAGGACGATGTGCATGTCGATTATGGTTAATTTTATTTTTAGTGAATTTTGCCATAATTACTCTCTTTATATTTTTACTTCTCTTATTATTAATTGAAGTTGGCCCTGCGCGTAAGTCATTCAACAGATACATCTTAATATAATGTATATATTTAGCTCCATATCAAACCTATGGTAAACAATGTGCTGTTGGTATATGTGATTCAACAAAAGGATTAGAATGTCGAGAAAATAGTGGATCTAAGATATGTCAATGTCCATCAGACAATTGGTTTTGGTATAATAATGCTAAATGTCGTATGTTGATTGTTTGAAAAACAATCAGTTTTATTTTATTTTTCTTTCAAATAAAATAAGGTGAATGTCCATCAAATTGGATTGTTAGTAATAATGGTACTGGTTGTTATTTTGTATCATCTATACAATTAAATTTTGTTGACGCTAATCTATGGTGTATGAAAAGTCAAGGTCGTCTTATTGAAATTTCAAATCAAAATATTTTTCTAACATTACAATTAATACAAGATTTTCATTTTAATTTAAATTATTTTTATTGGATTGGTTTACGTGAAATTGGTCCAAATAAAAGTTTTTATTTTTATTTACATATTACAATAGAATTCAAATATTTTTTTTTCGTAGATATTTATCGTTGGATCACATCCCAAACACTATTTTCTAATTCGAATTATTTTTGTGCAGGTCAACCATTACATACATATAATTATTATTTTCAAGAATATGATCAATGTATTGGTTTATATATTCAATCAAATACATCATCATGTTTACGTGATTCAACTTGTGACAATGTATCCCCATTTATATGTGAATTATGTTCGTATATGATATAAATTTAATAAAATATATATTTTATTTTCAATAGATTAACAACAACTACGTGATTCAAAGATTTTTATTGGATATATAATGAGAGAATTTTTGATGTATTGTTATTTAACTATTGATCAATAGAAAGTGATATTTTCAATAAAATATATTGTGAAGAAAATAATAAGTATTCTATTCTATATTTAACTAATTGTTGGGTTGTTTGACACATATCCACAAGGTACTGTGTATAAACCTTAGTAACATCGTCCATGGAATGACCCTGAACAAGTCATTGATGCTGGAGAGAAGATTGTGGAGATACCGCCGTCTGTAAAAAAGAAAATCGAAAGAACCCGGATGTAAATGAAAACTATTGAATAATAACTACGACCGACCCCCACAGTCGATAAGCTGCGGGACGTTATTATTATTATGTATATTAGATTATATTATATATATCTATTATATATATTACATTATATCTTTATAGTATTCGTGACAGAAGCAACAGCAAGATTCTCATTCTGTTTCCTTCAAGTTAATTCATGCTCAAGATTCAGCGAGAAATATTTTCTTATAAATGCACTTCATATTACCAAGAAAGAAAAAAAACTTAGTTTTCTTTATAGTCTCGTTTTTCTACCACTATCTTTATGTAATTTACATTGACGAACGTATGCAAATACATTCTTATTTCCCTTGATATCCATTATGACATTTCTAACCATATAGTCTTAATCAATAAAATGATGATAAACAATAATACAACAGTAGAAATATGTATTAGTAATGTTACTTATGATAAACTATTTCATATATCCAGTAGTATATGGCATGTATTTGGTTTTATTGGTGTCTTATTTGGTATACCTGGTCATATTTTACAAATAATTATTTCATTCAATAAAACTAGTCGAAAAGATCCAACTTCATTGTATTTTATTGCTATGTCAATAGTTGACATAGTCTTTCTTTTAGGTTTGTATGAGTTTTATTCCTAAAACACAGTAGATTATTGTTCAACAACAGTTTTTGTCTTAGATAGAAAATTCCGACTTTGAGACTGTAAATACTTTGGATAGATACATAGAAAATGTGAATTAGTTTTATAGTACTCTGATTTCTATCCTAATAGGTTTATTTTGGTTATGGTGTGTAAATATGTCACTTATTAAAACTGATCCTCGAGAATTTTTATCATGTGGAATTTTTTATAGTATTATAGTTGGTTCGACAACATTATCACATCTTTATCTAGCATCATTAGCTACTGATCGGAGTATAATAGTTATTTATCCAACTCGTTATCATTTAATAGTTACACGATCTCATGTTATATTACGTATTTTATTAATTACTTTCATAATGATTTTACTATCAATTCCTCATCAATTTTATTTCCATTATGAACCACGAGTAACACTTTTTCTTTGTGATTTTCGTTCATCTCTTTATCATCGAAAAGTACGTGTATGGTCATTCATACATGCAATACTTCTTGTAGGTATTCCAACATTAATTGTATGTATATGTTCAGCAATTTTATTACATAATCGATGTAAACATAAACGAACTTATAAAAATAATTTAAGCGCAAATGCTCGTCGTATGCATAGACATTCTATATTACTTTTTGTTTATTCACTTGGTTTATTTTTATCTATATTACCTGGATGTATTTTAGAAATTTTTATTGTACATGACCGACTTTTTTATCATAATATGCACTGTTCAGTACGATGGAAGATTTATAGAATTTTACTTAATTGTTTTTTAACACTTTCATCAATTAATTATTCTAATAAGTTTTATATTCATCTTACAATATCAACTACATTTCGAAATGGTTTTATCCAATTGATTACTTGCAAATCGAATCAAAAGTCGACTAAATCAATAACAATGAAGGAAGGAAATAATAATGAACAATATTTACTTTCACCACTAAATCAAACAAAAACTATAGATATTTAATTTGTTGTAGATTTTTTTGAAAGTTATCAAAAATAGTTAACAATGTTTGAATATTTTATGCATAAGTATCTCAATTGAGCATGAGCTGTCAGCTTATAGTAGAATACATATATCATATTAATAATAGAATAAGCATACATTTGTATTCTATGTTACGATCTTTTTAATTAAGTAAAGAAATAGGTGAATGAATGATTGATATCGTAAAATTAATCTTTGACACATCTTATGTGTCACACAATGAGCTCTACGTGGTTTTTGAGGGTTTAAAGAATTAAATGAATATAGTTAATTTTTCTCTTTATTTGTTCTAAATCTATTAATGTAAACAAGTACAACTCTGAGTAGATTATATATATATATATTTAGCTTATCTTGTATATGGGTTTATGACTGTTGAGTTGAGCGTAGATATACTATTTATTTCACGTCCATTCATAACCAAAATCTAGTTGAAATCAGACACCTATATTCAGGTTAGCTCGAATATATACCTAGTGCTACTGACATCCAATTAATTGGTACCGATGCAGATCTAAATAATAATAATAGAATATTTTATAGGATTCACATTTCACTGTATTTTACAATTATATCAATATATAAAGGACATACAGTCAATTAAATTTAGTTAGTTTAATCTTTAACATACAAAGGAAAACTCCAATACTCGTCTATTTATAAGAAGAATATATCTCGTGTCAACTTCATTTTATTTACTGTTTTTCTGTCAGAAGAAATAGATATTTTAAATATGTTCTCATTTTTAAAAAAAATCCAGATAATGAAAAACAACAATTAATGAAAGAGTATTTTGTAACGACGTTTCTAATGAGTAGAAACAAATGTGAAACAATAAGTTAATCTTTGAAGAACATATGACTAGATCTTACTATTCTATTTTTTTATGTTAGATGATTTCAACACAATCATTCAATCATCAACCTTGATTTAAACGAGAAATACAATTCATATTCAATCAATACTGACTTGATTAGAGTTCTATGATACTCAATGCCGATTGGATAACATTTGAATACTTATACCAATGCATTGTGAAACTAATATGATCGTCTATTATATTAATATAAAAATGTTATTCTTTCCGCACTGAAACAATCAAATAGAAAAAGAATATTTACTCATAACTTTCAGTTAAAAAGAATTCTTTTAATTGTCTATCGATGTATTCTTCTTCTATTACGTGTAAATATCACAGATATTAATTATACTTTGGATATTATTCATTAGTATTAAACTATTGAATAAACATTGAAATTTTATATTAATTGATATACTATAACAATTCTTGCACAAAAACATAACCTCTTTCATCATGATGACTAAATATCTCTAATACGTATAAAATCATTCTTAAATATCTAGCTGAAATTATTTGTATCTTTTTCCAATATTAATGAAATAAACAATTGTCTTTACTTGAGTAATGTAACATATAAAATCTGAAAAAACTATTTTATTCTTATTTAACTAAAAAATATCTTATAAGTAACAATTTGATGACGTTCATTGAGCAAAAACAACATAGAAGAACGTGATAAAATAAAGTCCTGACAAAATGAATTATTTAGAGAATATATTTGACTGACGTTAATCATCTATTTATCATAGAAATTGATATTTTATTTTAATTTTAATCACGTCTAAATATTAGCACAATGTCTAGCAAGAATTATTCTTTTTTTATCACGTCTTTTATTTAAAAAAACATTTTCAAATGAAATTCATTGTTAAATAACTGAATTTATAATGATATTTTCTTTTTCAAAATAATATTCCTATCAGATTCAAAATAAAATCATGTGAAGAGTTATAAAATAAATCTAAACAGTAATAATCAAAATTATTAATAAAGATTCGTCTCTTGAAATATATCATTGTTTTCTAGATGATATTTGTAAATCATGAGAATAGAAGAAAAGAGAGATATAAATAATAAAGAAATAGTTTCACTTGTTTTTCTCGAGCAAGAATATTAATTGTCTAGTTGATTATAACAATTTTACTTTTCTTTATCATTGATGAACATAAAACAAAAAATATCGTCTAATATGATGACGAAGAACAATTACAACATTTTCATCATGTTGCTGTTGGTTATGATCGATCAAATATCAGGTAATCATTATTATTATTTATCAATCATCTCTTTTTATTGTTTTTTAATTTAAAATGATCTGAATTAGACTGAAGAGAATTAATCGATCTATTCCTAGATTTTCACAAAAACTATTGAATAAAGATTGTTGAGAATAATCCATTCGATCAGTTAGATTTCTTCAAGTAAAGCATTTTGTTTACATCGAGAGAGCCTGCCGGTTAGACTCGAGCGATAGTGCTAATCTCTCTGATGGTTTGACATGACTTTTCGAAGTTTGCGTTCAATGACATCTAATCAAAGTAAAATTTAGTTATAACTTACTTCCTATGAAATAGTCGTTTAGATCGCTTTAAGATACATCAAATGTGCTAATTAAAGACATAAATAAGCAACAAAGAATAAGAAGAAATGTGGTTCACCTATGGTTTTGAAAGATATTTAATGAAATCGTGTTTTGTTACACAATACAAGTTCATTTGATAAATGTGTAAATAAGTGCTGAATAGAATAAATAATGATAAGAATTATATTAAGTTTGTAAATAAAAGCCTCAAATCTATTAGTTAGTAACAGAATTTGACAGTGTGAATGTGAGTATTTTATTTTATTCGTACCCACATCTACACCCACACCCTCTAAAAAGACATAGTAAATAGTATAGAGATACACAAATATAGATTTAGATTAAAGTTAGTGTGACAAGTATAGAAGTATAGATGATTAGACGTGGAAGTATCTTGATAAAGGTACAACAATAAGAATATAGTTGTAGAACGTTTAAGGGGACGAAAGCTAAAAACATCTAATAGAATTCATGGCTGTATGTTTTGATATTGAACGAGAAGAGTGTATTATTCAATAATTGATTTTCAAGAGGATAATCAAACGTTATTATCTTGAATTTTTCTGATAGATGATCAATTGATTCGATTTAAACAAAGATGAAAATAGAAAATGTAACAAAATATTCTATAAAGCTGTCAAATGAGAATTTTTTATTTGATGAAATCAAATTTTTTCTAAAATATTAATTATTTTGATGACTAAGTCAAACTGACTATGTTCTGTAAATGAATTATTTTAAAATGTGTTTATTTTTTCAGAAAAATATTTGTTTGAAGAGGCAAATTATTTCGAGAAAATTTTTATCTGAAACTTATCATTTTAGCATCTTCATTTAATCAGCCAAAGTTTTGTTCAACACCAGCTTGGAATCCTTTTGGAATTACTTTTGCTAATGAAACAACTATTGGGCGTTTTCCTTGTGCCATTTTTATTAATATAAACAATACAATTTATACAGTTAATTTGGAGACGGAACAAATCTTAATGTGGATTAACAATAGTATCAATCCAAACAAAATTATTCCTTCCAATTTCAGTAATTCAAATTCCATATTTGTTACAAATAATGGTGATATTTATTATGATAATGGTGAAAAGAACGGTCGAGTTGCTAAATGGATATCAAATACAAATACTTCTGTTAATGTTATGAATGTTGATTCATCATGTTTTGGTATCTTTATCGATATTAATGATACTTTATATTGTTCAATGTCTGGTGAACATCAAGTTATCAAAAGATGGTTAAATGATAGTGAAATGATACCAACAACTGCAGCGGGATCGGGTATTCGTGGTTCTGGTTCGAATGAACTTTCTTATCCTTACGGTATCTTTGTTGATTTAAACTTTGATTTATATGTGGCAGATTCTGAAAATCATCGAATTCAACTATTTAAACACGGAGGATTAAATGGAACAACAATAGTTGGACAAAGATCATCAAATAACATGATTTCACTCGATTGTCCATCTGGAATTGTATTAGATGCTGATAAATATCTTTTTATTGTCGATCAACATAATCATCGTATAATTCGATCAGGACCAAATGATATTCGATGTATAATTGGATGTAATGGAAGAGGATCACAATCCCATCAATTATCATATTCAGCAACTCTTAGTTTCGATAGTTATGGAAACATATTTATCACTGACTTAAAAAATCATCGCATTCAAAAATTTGACTTCTTATTAGATTCTTGTGGTAAGTTTAAAATAATTCATTAAGAGAAAAAAATCGTTGAAAAATCTTAATCTCCTTTTAAAGTAAGATTAATGAGAATATCCTTCTTCGTCTTTTTTTGTTTTGTTAAATAAAAATTCTATTTGAGATTTTCTAATTGAATGGATTTTTAACTTAAAATCATTTGAAATGTCGATGGAGAAAGTCAGATGAACTTTTCTCGAATAGATAAATAATTTTAATCAAAAAATAAATCTGTTTTCCATTGAATTGCCATCGAAATGAAGTGATATACTTATTCATTCGTTGCATTCAATGAAGATTTATAAAAAAATTCATTTTTAAACAATTGTGTATCTATGGAATATTGTGATAGAAATGAAAATTAGTTGTAAAAGATTACATCTCTTCAAAGATACTTTGAATCTTTTTTATTTCTACATAAAAGAAAATTTCCTCCTGTATTTTTATCGATTTATGATTAGAAAAAAAAGGTTCTCAGGAAAGTTACGATTGGGTGAAATAGTTGTTTTACTCGAAGATTATTTCAGATAAAATTAAATCTTTTATGCTTTCGAAATGTTTATCATTTTCTCATCAGAAATATTGAAGATTTTCAACGAATTTTTAAGAAGAAAAATGATAAACGAATATTTCTTCAATTACATCAGAAAAACAAATCCAAAGACTTTGGAAAACATTAACAACATTTATGAGAGAAATCAATTGAAAAAAACGGTGTTCATTTTCGGAAATAACTGAATAAAGATCATTTCTGTGTCATATTCGACTAGAATTTGTATTCTTTGAATCTGATTAGATCTTCTTTTCTTGTATTTATATTTATCGTGTCACTGAAGAAAAGTAGTTCGCCTTATTCTTGGAAATAACCCTCAATGTGATCGATAAAACTTTACAAAATACATCTCAAAATGAAAGTCAATGTACTTTTTCTGGCGTTTTATCGTTAATAAGACTTCTTTGACTTACATCTTCTCCAAATAATAATCTTTAAATGTGATTTCTGTCGAATATTTAGAATAATTTAATAGTAGCAGATCAATTACGTTGAAGAAAGAATGATTATATCGAGATCCAGACGTTTGAATTTTGCTAATTTATAAAGAGAGTACACAATTTTCTCTATAGAAATTCTCATAGTTGAATAGTTTGAAATTCTATTAATTGATTAGAATTTCCAGTTATCCGATGGTTAAAGAGTATTTTTTTATTAAAAAATAATCTATAACTTAATGAGAAATAATCGCAGGTTTTATTGCTCGATTTGAAAGGAAAATAAATATTCTATTGATTGAGGGAGAGTGTAGATGTGGATGTGATTGTGAGGGATGGCTGATTGTCTGACTAGTGAATAGCATATTCATATTCCAGCCAGTACACTCACGCCCACTCCAAGATTTATATTATATTTTACTATGAGGAAGAAAGACAAATTGTATCCGATAGTCTCGATTATAGGTAATGTTGAATGATTACGTAACCTGTTTTGTTTGACCAGTAAAAGCAGTATGCAAATAATAATGATTATTTATATACGAACAGCCACGCACCGGAGGATATATCGAAAAGAAAAAAAATAATAAAAATCATTGAAATTTATTTAATGTTTCACAAATTTTGATTGATTTGTTTTTGTTAAATAGACAATTCATCAAGTATTCAATCAGTGTATTCATCCGTATTAACAGAAAATCATCCAACATATTCTCCTACCGGTTGTGATCTCCAAAACTACTATTATGAAGCCATACAAATGAATGTCAATGAAAGTCGCTATTATAGTCTTAGTAGCAACAGCACTATCGATACATATGGCTACATGTACATAGACAGTTTCTATCCATCCAATCCATTTAAGAATATAATTCTGAAAAATGGCACCAATTTCGGTAAAAATAAGTCCGGATTCAGAATTTTTCTTCAGTCAACCACTGCAAATATACTGGTTGTGACAACAAGTAGTCCAAATGCAACAGGAACATTCTCAATTATTATGTCTAATATCAATAATGTCACTTTCAAACGTCTAAGTAAGTGTCTATAATAATATTTATAAACATCAGCACAGAAGTACAAACCCTAGAAAATATACCTATACTCAATTTCTATTCTGTATCTATCTCAAATCTTGTAAAGCTCCCTATTGAATAGAAATAGTTGTTTCAAAAGAGAATTCTCACATGATGAACATCCTTTTTTCACAGAAGTACTTGAACGGAAAAATGCACTTATTAAAACTTGACAACAGTAACTTCTCGATATTTTGTTCTTTGCCGAAAACTTTCAAAATATTGAGATTATGTGGATCTCAATAAATAACGGTAATGTTATTATAGATTCACACTTGTTATTCACTATCGCATCTACAAAAGTGAAAATACACCTAGTGCTGATAGTTAGAGTTCCTCATCTGTCGGATAGAAAAAGCTCTTATGAGTGAGTTAAAAATGATCGACATGTGCTATTGAAATACTCTTTGAGTATTAATATGGTCAGATATAAAATAATCTTGATCAGATCATTAACGATCGTTTGTCTCATGTCATCGATACATTCGTATAATGATCATAATGTAATAAGCATCAGTTGTTGTAACGCTCTAGTATGTTGTTAGTTAATATGTATCAGGAACTGAGGTGATTAAGCATGAGAGTTCTTCGTGTGATCAGCCTTCTATTCAATGCTGCATATAGTGATACTTGTAAGAAAGAAATTCAGCTTAAGTAACTGTTATCAGACAACATTCAACCTTGTAAAATACTCGAAAAACAGATATTCGCCTTTTTTCTCTTTGGTCCTCCAATAGATGATACTTGTGAGAAAAATAAAAGATTTATGTAGTAAGTAAAAAGTAAGTGAATGAGACATTTTCTCTAGTGTAAGATTTGATGTTTGATATTGAGAAGAACGAAAATAGTTGAAATAGAGTCGAAAAAAGTATTTTTCTCATGATTTTGATATGATGAAATATTTCACAGTTGACAACACAAATTCTTTTTGAAAAAAGATAAGGATTGAACCGACTTTCATGAAAATAATCAAGAGATCGTAAACAGAATTCTGTTTTCATTATTTTTCGAAAGCAATATATGAGAACAACATCAAATCATTACGTTAAATGATTGATCTCATTCAGAAGAATGGAAGTTAATTTTCGTGCTTCTATTCCGCCGCAATTAAATCCTTATTTCAACTGAAATATTTTTTATTAATATTAAGCACAAATTCATTCGACTGTATTTTTTTATTTATACAAACTATGAATATTTTATGAAAATATCTTTAACCGCGTCAAGATGCTTTATTAATAATGTCGTAACAAAACAAAATTCGTTAAAACGATATTTTCATAGTACCTTGAGAATGTGGAAAACATTACGATGATATAAATTGACGATTAAAATACATTATTTGTTTAGATATGCACATATTTTCTTCCTAAATATTTTCAAAATAAAACATGTTGAACGTTGGTGATGCATTTTCATTCGATACGTTCACACAAACAAATCATTTTATTTATTGTTTTTGTAACAAATTCCCGTATAGATTTGTGAGTTAACAAATATTCAAAATGCATAATTTCAATTAAGAGAAAGAAGGGTATGGATGAGAGTGTAGCGCTTTAATAACAACCACACTCGCACCCACATCATTTCATTCATAAAAGTCATTCAAGATAATCATAACAGCTTCATTATGAAATATCCACTTTGAGTACATATATTCGAACAAAAACCTAGATACAAAGCTGTATAAGTTTACTAAGATGTTACGAATTTTCATCTGATTGTTTTTTATTGAATAGATACTTCATCAGTCGTTCATTCGATTTACTCATCAGTATTCACAGAAAATCATCCAATGTATTCGAATACTGGCTGCGATCATTCAACCTATTATGAAGCGATACAAGTAAATGTAAATGAGAGTGGCTATTATAATTTTGCTAGCAACAGCAGTATCGATATACTTATTACTATGTACAAAGATGATTTCAATCCATCCGATACATTAAAAAATTTGATCTCAAAAGATGACAACAGCTGCCCTAACAATCATCAGTTCAGCTTCTCAGTTTACCTTGAGATCAGTACTAAATACATCTTGATTGTGACAACCAAAAATCCAAATGTAACAGGATCATTCTCAATCATTGTATCTGGTGTCAGCAACATAACTCTCGAACGTCTAAGTGAGTATTTATACTATTAGTAAAAGTCAGTCTCAAAAAGAGAAAAGTCAAAAAACGTATGTTAAACTCAATCGGATTTCTGAATTCACTAAAAATCTTCAAAAACTCACTACCGAAACAATTAGAGGTTAATATTTACAAGGATCATTGTTCAAAATTCAGTGTCAATACACTACACATAAATGATATTTAGAAAATTCAAATTTTATTTTGTTTATTCGAACAAAGCGGAAAATCTTTTGAGCCTTTCTTAAATAACAAAATATCTGAAACAGCTTTCGTTTTTATTAGAAGTTTGTAAAAAATTTTCAGATTCCATATCACATCCATCCTTTTATAGTATCCAACACGAACTTTCAGTTCCAAAATTGATTACAATCAACAGATATAAGATGTCAGCGAGATCAGTAGGAATTACTTGAAGTTTAAAAGAAACTGTTTCTTATAAAATTAAAGGATTAATTGACTGGATGTAATATCTGATTTCAAAGTGAAATCTTTTCTATTAAAAGTTCGGTTAAGTTCTACACATTTTCTCAAAAGATGAAATTTCAATGAAGCAACCATCGATAATATCTTTTATCAAAGTTTCTTCATTAAATTTCAATATAAACCGTAATTTTAACATTTTCTTATTTATTTCATGAGAAATACGAATACTACAATATTCATGGATTATCTTAAAATAAACAAAATTGAAACATTATAATCAACTTTCTCTGTCGAAATGGTTATGAAATAATCATTATGATTTCCTTCTGTTTTCTTACTGAACGCATTAGATAGATCTTTGCCAGAATATCTTCACTCTGTAGACATATATTTGAAAGAAAAACAACATTGAAAAAGTTTTTAAATTCATTTACATGTATTATGAATAGAATACTGATAGATCTGTCTTTTGTTGACTAGATACTTCATCAGTTGTCCAATCTATGTATTCATCAGAACTAACAGTGAATCATCTAAAGTATTCTCCTTATTGTGACAAACATAACTATTACTATGAAACTATACAAACCAACGTAGTCACCAATGGAGTATATACGATTGCAAGTAACAGTAGTTTCCGTACATACGGATATATCTACAAGGACAGTTTCGATCCATTCAATCCATTTGTAAATTTAATCCGTAAAGATTTTTTGGGATGCGATATTGGAAACTTTCGACTTACCGTCAATCTTGTAGTCAATGTTAGATACATACTGGTTGTGACAACAACTCTTCCATATGCGACAGGATCATTTTCAGTCATTGTGTCTGGACCAGCGAACACCAGTGTGAAACGTATTAGTAAGTATTCATAATTTTTCTTGATAGTCGGTACCCCTACAATTCGGCCTTTTTTTGTCCTTTACTATTCGTCCTTTTTTAATTTGTCCTAAATGTTTTTTGTTCGATTTCATTTTGTCTCTTTACAATTCGTCCTAATTATCTCTTGTCCCATTACATTTCGTCCTCTTACATCTCGTTCCAAAAGTTAAGTATTCATTTTTATCACGATAATATGAATTAAAATTTAGAGTGGGTGTGGGGGTGGATGTGAATAAAGTAGATACATATCCTCCTCCTCCACACTCACACCCACACCCACACCCCACACCCACACCCACAC
Source organism: Adineta steineri (assembly GCA_905250115.1). Lineage (NCBI taxonomy): Eukaryota > Metazoa > Rotifera > Eurotatoria > Adinetida > Adinetidae > Adineta > Adineta steineri. The sequence goes on along the minus strand of CAJNOI010000001.1, from coordinate 982,037 downwards.
CCACACCCACACCCACACCCACACCCACACCCACACCCCACACCCACACCCACACCCACACCCACACCCACACCCACACCCACCCGATTTGGACGACAAAGAGTGTTTTCATTATGTATTCTGTCAGATAACTAGTAACAATAACTCAAAAGTCAGGTTTTTATCTAAGTTTATCATGAGAACTTGAACGTTTTAGTAAAAACTTCTTCAAATTTTGACAAAACTTACATATCTTTTTAACTTTTCGACATGAATTGATTCTCGGCGGGCTCTCTGATCGAAAAGTATGCATAGATGTCATAATACCATTACCCCGGGTATCGACAGTCAGACGGCAGGATATCCTAACATGAAGTCAACGACAGTAAATTAACATTCACTCCACACATTACACCAAGGAGTAATGACTTCATTACCCCACTAAAAAATATATTCATTATAGAAGTTGAGGAATATGAGTGGATTCGGGGTAACGAGCTGGTTACACCAAATCAACTCATATTCCTCAGCTTTTCACATATACTTCATTTTGAGGTAACGAGCTGGTTACACCAAATCCACTCATATTCCTCAACTTTTTACATAACGTATATCTTTAAAGCTGAGGAATATGAGTTGATTTGGTGTAACCAGCTCGTTACCCCAAAATGAAGTACATGTGAAAAGCTGAGGAATATGAGTTGATTTGGTGTAACCACCTCGTTACCCCAACAACCCACAGCGACATCAGTAGCCACAGCAACAAGTGTGGGTGCTGGGAAAGCCAGGCCAGTGGGCAAAGCAACAAGTGTGGGTGCTTGGAAAGCCAGGCCACTAGGCTAAAAGACAACTTAGGGTGTTCAAAAGCAATACATCGTCCGCCACATCTCGAACCAACAACTAACAAAAGGCAGATTTCAATCCGTCTTATTTCATGTACAAAATCTAAATTGATTGAACTGAAGCGTTATAGTCAGCTTAGCTGTCGGAAAGATTAATCGCAACAATCCGTTTCATAATTAGTCTCTAACACACATGGCTATTCATGACGTTTCCGCGAAATAAGCAGATCAATCTAAGAGACAATATCATTACCCACACGTGAATACACCAAATCAACTCATATTCCTCAACTTTTCACATATACATCGTTGGGGTAACGAGGTGGTTACTCCAAATCAACTCATATTCCTCAGCTGTTCACATATACTTCATTTGGGGTAACGAGGTGGTTGCACGATACCCTCGCGGGGTAACTTTGTAAGCGACGTGTTTGTAGTAGAATACCCGGTGTAATGGGATTATGACATCACTCAAAGTATGGTTAGTACAGTAGTCTACTATCTAAGAAGAGCAAACAGACTTAGTTTCTATTTTACACTGTCATATTGTTATAGAGATATTTCGAGAAGTTATGGAATAATCCTCGAAAAGATGTGTCCCAAATAATTCGACATGGGTACTGTTAGCAAAATGTAAATCTAAAAATGATCAAAAATCTATTGTGAAAAAGCAATTCTAGAAAAATAAATTTCATCCATTATTTAGTTTTCTAACCTGTTAACATTTTCAAATAAGACAAAGAATTCTTCAATAACTTTCAACATTTCTGAATATTGATGCAATGTTACGCTAAATATATATTGATTGATTTGTTTTAATTATTATGATCATAAGATGATATTTATCTTGTTAAAACACACTTAATCAATAAGAATTGACTTTTCTCAGTACTCAACACAATGTTAAGTTTCTTTATTTTGTATCAACAATTGATAAATGTTTTCTTCAAAGTGAAAAATGAATGATTTATCAGAGATTATTGATACACAAAAAGCACATTAGTTATGAAACTTCTCTTACTTTCATTCTAAAAGAATTTTACTTGATATCATATACTTTATTGTAACTAATCAGTGATCTTCTTTGATGAATTTCTAATCATAAATGATCTAAATATCTTCATCAAACTTGTTTTTACGTATCGCGTAGAATAATATTTTCAAAATATTCAAAAATAAAATACTTATTTAACTCTATTCGAGCAAAGCTCAGATCTTTGTTTTATTTCTTTAGTTGAAAATCATGATGAATGTGTTATTGGTGGTTTGTGTAATGTTCAAACTAAAGGTATCGGTATAACTCTTGATGATATTTTACGTTATGAAATTAACCGAAATGTGACATTGAAGAATCAATCATTATTAATCAAAATGAGTGTTGGTTTAACAATAACTATGTTTCTCTTGGGTTTAATCAATAGTATTTTGTCACTTTTAACATTTCAAAATGAAAATTTAAGAAAAGTTGGATGTGGAATATATCTTTTAGCATCGTCAATAACTTCTCTTCTCACAATTTCTATGTTTACAATCAATTTTTGGTTTATTCTTCTCACTCAAATGAATTCATCAATTAATTTATCTGTTCGTCGGGGTGGATGTATTTCTATTGAACCTCTTCTTAAACTTTTTCTTTACTTTGATACATGGCTTAATGCTTGTGTTGCTATTGAACGGGCAATTAATGTTTATCAAGGTATCCAATTTAACAAAGAAAAGAGTAAACGTCTTGCTCGATGGGTTATATTCATTTTACCATTTTGTATTACAGCTACAATCATTCATGAACCTTTACATCACAATATCTTCGAATATCCAGTAAAAGAAAAGATGGGGTATGAAACAAAGATAATAGAAATACATAGATGGTGCACAATTAATTATTCTCGTGTTGTTCAAGATTATAATACAGCTATTCTTTTCATTCATCTCATTGGTCCTTTTATTGCAAATCTGTTTTCTGCTTTATTCATCATTCTTGGAACAGCCCGCCAACGGTCACTAGCTCAAACGAGCCAAAATTACATCGCACATATTCGTGCACAATTACGTGAACATAAACAATTAGTGATTAGTCCAGCAATTTTACTTATTCTATCAACACCACGTTTGATCATTTCATTATTATCTGGATGTGTCAAGGTATCTGATAAACCTTGGTTATATCTTTGTGCTTATTTCATTTCATTTACTCCATCGATACTTGTCTTCATTGTATTTGTCGTTCCATCGGAAATGTACAGAAAAACACTAAAAGAATCACTAAGAACTTGGCAACGACGAATTCGTCATTAAAATTTGTGTATTATTTTCAAATATTATATATCAGACTCTCATAACATATATATTTGATATTATCAATATGGTTAAGCCGTGTAATCAATGATTAAACTCATAATCATTGTTTCGTATACGTCTTCGAACAGTTCATATGACAAAAAAAAACAATCAATTAACTGTTACATTTTTAACTTATATTTTCGAATAGATTTTGAAGTCTTGCTCATATTCTTTCATTTAGCAATTAATAATGAAACCAAAGTTTTCGTTGCGATTGATTTAACTAAAGACTATTTGTCATATCAAAATATAAAGATATTTGTCAGTAGAGTTAGTGTGAATATGATATGTTAAAGAAGTATCTTGAGGGTGTGGATACGAGATAGTCTAGATGCATACTCACACCCACACCCATCTATATTCAACTAGAATATTTTATTTGCCTTTTGTCTTAGTATTTATTCAGTTTTATTGAATAATACACTGAGGATGTTGATAAAATGACAGAAACAAAACTGTGATGAAGAATAAATATCTCATTTTACGATTGTCATTTAGTAAACACAACACTATCTTTCTTTTAAAAAAAGCAACGTGTTATCATGCTTTAATATTACTTCGTCATTAACATGTCTTTTTAGTCAGTATAACAAACTTGGCATTACAATAGAAAATGAATACTTCTTTTCGAGTATTATTCCTTTATTTTTACATTCTTTTCAATGCTATCCATTGTATTCAAACAACTCCCAGTGGTTTTTTGTTAGCAGTTTCGTATGATCCAAGAGCAACCTCAAACGCTTTGTTTAAAATTGATCCATTAACTGCAAATTTTACCGTTTTTACACCTTTGACAGATTACAAAGCATATGATGTTACTTATGATTTCATCCATAAAATATTTTACATTTTTGGTAGCACAGGAACATCGCCGTCAGTTATAATAGTTAATCCATTCACTGGCACAACAAAGTATCGAGAAATTACTATAGAACCTGATGCTGAAATCTTTGGTTTACGTGTTGATAGTAGCACAGGAAAATTATATTCAGTACAAATGAATGATGTGTTTGAAACTCCTCCTACAAGTATTGTTCAAATCGATCCAAGTAATTTTATCGCTAAACGATGGGTTAACATAACTAAAGCTAGTGGTGTACAACCTGATTCCATGGCATTCTTTTTTAATGCAACAGTTCATCAATATTTTGTAACAGTTCCTTATGGTGATGATTATCTTGTTGGTATCGATGTCGTACAACGAAAAATAATCAGTGAAATAACAAATGCGCAATTGCCAGCTTATTTATGTTATGATAATAAAACCAATGCTTATTATGGTATGCAGGAAGCTACGGGTAAACGTGCTTGTCGTTTAGTACGTTTAAATCCTTATAATGGCACTATGGACATTTTATCTCCTGATTTTGATGATTATCTAGCATCAACTGGAGATTGTTATGGGGGATATTACTTTACAATGATTGTTGAGGGTTTGGACAATCAAAATATTGTCACATTTGATTTAAATAATAATGGAAAAATAATAGCAAACAATCCAGCAGAAGCCTATTTAGATGCATTTGCATTTGTTTCAATTTAGTTACAAGATTTTCTTTTATTATATCAGTGTGTATTATGAAAAGAATTCTATATGATATTTGATTGTTTTTTGTTATTTCCTACAAATTTTACATCATGTTCCAAAATAAATAAATGTAAAAAGGAATATAACATAATTTCTAAAGAAGAACATGTAATTAAAGATCGATAACACTTCAATAATATTGCTTGTATGAAATTTGATTTCAGCCATAGAAGGCGAAAGCACAATGTAAAAATAGAAATAATAATAATAATTAATACAAGAATTATCAGATGTAATATCAATAGGAGACAATAAAAAAGAAATTTTCTTTTTTTATTTGATAATAGTTGACTGTGAAAGATCAGTATGTGTCCTCATGTCGGTAATAATGAAGTGAAAAAGTTATCGAAGTTGTCTCGAAAACTAAATCAAAAAAGAGCGAAAATAATTTCACTTAAAAGAATATGCATGTTCTTTTAGTAGTTCTTCGAAAAACGTTTTGTCTACGCATAGTATAATAAAATTAACTTCTTGTACTTAATTCTTTGTCCAGAATAGCTTTCAATGTTAAAATTGTTTCTCATTCAAGTAACATCAATTTTTGTTAGTTTAAGTGAAGATATCAATATTCTTTTCCGTTAAAGATAAATGAAAAGCATAGTTATAATAATTATGAACCAAGTATTGTAACTTGTTCGAATAATGATATGATGAGTGAGTGTACGTGTACGTGAATATATCGGTATTTCATATCACTGAAGCAGTGAGGCACACCACACCCTCTCAACATGCATGAAATTTACTTTTACGTAGCCTTTTCTGTGCATTTTCACTTTAATCAATATCTCGATTGTGGCATTTCACAGTTGAGGTAG
>CAJNOI010000001.1:949485-976373 GCA_905250115.1 Adineta steineri | reverse complement strand
TGTTCTTGTTATATTGACTATTTCATTTGTCAATAATGAATAAAAAATCAAGTGTGTGATTGTTTATGACGAATATTGGCTTGTGCATTTCCATTTGCAACCGATGGCATTATAGTATGATTAATATTATTTGTATTATTTCCAGTTGCACATCCAGCTAATCGAACGATGATCTTAATAAATTTAATAAATTCATCACGAAATAATTTTGATGTTAAACAATGAACATAGAAGTTGATCTATATAAAATACACATCAAACAAATGAAAAAGTATTATATTAATTTTTCATTATATGCATAGTTAAAGAATTGTTCCTACTGAATGACTAAAACCAGATGAACGGCAAGAAAATTTTAAAAATAGAACTCACTCTAGTAATAAATCTCTATATTACTAAAAAAATCTACTAAAAATAATTCTTTAATAACTTACAGCATAGTTTAAAGTGAGTAGTATAGTGAGTATACTCGTATCAGTGATAATTTTAATTAAATCAGTAGTTTTACCAACAGAAATTTCATAAGCAGCTACAATTTGCCGAATACTAACAGGTAATGTTGTGACAAAAAATATCATGATACTTGATATCATCAAAATCAACATTTGTCGATGTAAACGTGCTTGACGTAACTGTTGTGATTGATTCGTTCCAACTGCTTGAATACGAGATTTTGTTTTCTGTATAGTACGATGAATATCAATGCTACCAAGAAGCATTAATATTACAGGAATTAGACAAACAAAGAATACCTTAAACATCATCGGCCACACCTCTGTTTTGGAAAAATGCGCTACGTGGTGCGCAAGTATTCCCCCCCAATCATTCCACCATCAACTATGATATTGATGATGTCATGACCTTGGCCGATTTCCCTGAATCGTTCTGAAGTTTTTTTTCTTTTCTCCTTCCTCTTGTCTTCTTCTTCTTTGGATCTTGTTACTGTTGTTGTAACAAATATGTAACTATGTATTACATATTCTTGTTTCTCTCCTCTTTGTGTTGATCTGTTTTGTTTTTGTACCTCTTTTGTTACTGTCTAATGCTACTCTTCTCATATTTATATATACTAAACTATACTATTTTTTTTTTCTATTTTCTTTCTCTCTCTTCTAACTCAATCATGTACTGTAAGGACCTTTAAGGTCGTCAGTCTCATTCTGCCTAAATAAATAAAAAAAAATATTAATAATGTTCGTCGACTAATCTTTGTTAAATTTGAACTATTTAAATGTCGTTCTTTTTTATGATTACAATCAACTGCATATACAATTTGTTCTTCATCTCCTTTCGATATTTTCCATATAGCTCCACCAATCATATTTAAGTTGAACAAATAGATCAAATGCTGCATTAATATGATCAAGTGTAAATAATGTAAAATCTTCACTATTCGAACGACTTTGATGTAAATCATACATAAACATTTGTCCCATTTTATACACAGGTACTGTGGCATATACTGGACATTTTAATCCACAATGCCTAACAAGATAAAGTAATGCACCAGGATGATAGAGATCAGGATAAGTTATTAATATAGCATCAATTGATTCTATATGGCGTTTATATTCTTCAATAATTTCTGGTGAAAAGTTTTCATCCCAACCACAATCAAGTAAAAATCGAAAATCGTCTGTTTGTAAAAGATAAGCTAAAGGTTCTTCATTATACGCACCTGTAATGACTTGCAATTTGAGAATCGAAGTCATTTACAACAAAACAAAAAATAACTAATATCTCTTGGTAAGTTGTAACAAGCAAATTTTTTCAACACCTTTTATGGCTCGACATTCACTTTGTCTTTACATATATGATGTTAAGAGACAGAAAAGAAAGAATAAAAAGTGTAAAGACGAAGTAAATGTCGTGCTCTGTAAAGTTGCTTGTTATAAACTTACCAAGAGATATAAACTGGTTGTTGGCTCCTGGAAGACATTGATTAGTCTTTGCCGATCTAAATACAATCGAAAACGACATGTCGTTGATTGCATCTGGTGGTGATTCATTTTCAAATATGAATTCTTCTTTCCCTCAACCAACAAATCCTTCATCTAATGATATATCTCTTCTAATTGATGATACAAACGATCCACGAGCAATACTTAAAGTATTAATCCGTTTTATAATGCGTGCATTTTATGAAGTTCCAAAATCTCTTGTTATTGAATATATTTATCATTATGAACGAATAAAACAACAAGATCTAGCTGATCTTTTATGTTTAGATCCTAAATTAATTCGTTCATTTATTCAAGAATTTAAACGTGATAAATTTTTTATAGAAGATTATGAGAGCGACTCTCTTTACGATATATCTTTATTCGAATGAATAATGAAAACAGACAAAAGAAAGAAAAAGAAACAAAGAATGTGAATAACGAGAAACGAGATATGATGTGAGAGAATGTGAAGGCATATAACGATATGACTGTAACATACCTCCCCACCAACAAAAAAAAAAATGTGTGTCCGCACACATTCGGAAAAGACAAAAGCAAGAAACAACACGAAAAGAAAAAAATGAATAAAATAAAGACACGTAATAAATCGAAAATCCTTGAAAAGAAAAAATGTTCCGTAACGACGGATAAACAAGGTTGCGAACGATATCGGTACGTTTAACCGATAAATAAGCCGATAAGAAAATGCAAGAACGACGATGAGTGATAACTTCGATAAGGTTAATCAGGAAACCAGACAATCAGGAAAATATGAAGACGACAAATAGTATTAATTAACTTGAAATGTCTCGAATAGTTGTGTTTGTATGAAGACAAAACAACGGTAACCCAAAAACAAATCACTAGAAAGAAATCAAAATGGTTATGGGGCGTTCGTGGAAGACGGGGAATTGGAAAGGAGGACGAGAACGTATGATCGAGAAGAATTGAGGCGATATTTTAGAGTTACAGAGATTTGCTGCCAATATTCTATACGAAGAAGAAGGCAAAAAAATCATTATCCATGTGAAACCGGATGTCGAATATACGAATAATGAGTTCGGAGTAGTAGTGGGTAATCATGTAATATCATATATTAAAAGAGATTCCAAATTTCGAAGAATGTCTATCGTTGTAATGTGCGTTTTCGATTTTGTGAGATGATGCTGAGAATACATAGCCATAAGTATAAATATCGATAATGGTCCTTTTTCTTCGATGGTAACTGTGAAGAAAACCGGTCACGGCACCAAATATGAGAGCGACTCTCTTTACGATATATCTTTATTCGAATGAATAATGAAAACAGACAAAAGAAAGAAAAAGAAACAAAGAATGTGAATAACGAGAAACGAGATATGATGTGAGAGAATGTGAAGGCATATAACGATATGACTGTAACAAAGATCATTGTCCTGAATCTAATAATGATAATGCAACTAGTCGAGGTATTCAAGATCAATATTATTATAAAATTGATATAGCAACATTTATTAATGTTGTTCGATATCGTTTAATACATATGCAAATGCATGTAGAAAATCTTGAACGACAACAAATAAATAAACAATTAAATTATAAATGTGAAAAATGTGCAAAAGAATATACAGATTTAGATATTGGAAAATTATATGATTTCACACAAGATACATTAATATGTTTAATATGCAGTGGTAGTGTTGTACATGAAGATGTTGAAACAAATCGACAAATAGTTAATGTAAGATTATTTAATGAACAGATGAAACCAATATATAACATACTTAAACAAATTGATGAAATTATGGAAAATTCTTCCAATCAAAATTTTTTTCAACAAAATGGAAATTCTTCTTTAACATCATCAAATCATTCTGCTAATAATGAAGGAATATCAGCTACTACTCATCGTTCGCATGCATCCAATATATTTGATCGTACAACTGCAATTAGTCATGAGATACAAATTGTTATTGAAAACGATGATGATGATGATCGGTAAACCTGTCTCTTATCGAAAAATTAAAATGTCGAAAGGGAAAATATCGGAAATAAAAATCGCGAGTGTGGATTGATGCGGGTATATAATCTATTTTTCAACGACAGTCACACTCACCCACACTCTCATGATGGTTTTTCATTTTTTTATTTCCTGAGTAGGCTTAAAACTTTTTCCACAATGATTTATAGTTAGAAATCCATTCAGATATAATCATAATCAAGAAGTTTAGGTTGATTCTCTCTCAGAGCTACATTCACTTTTTTTCAATACACAGATTTGTCATAGTTCTTCTCTACATTTTTCCTTTCTTTTTCAAGTTCATTCAAATCAACTCTTTTTTCGTCCGTAGAAACAATAATTCATTCTTTCGATAAAGTAAACCGTTTCTCTCCTTCTATCCTTCTATATTTCTGTTCATTATCTTTCTTTCTTATCTAACATAACGAAACTCTACTTGTTCAGACATAATAATGTAACCGTGAAGGTCTTTTCTACAATAGATATCTTTTCAATATGTATTATTTACCTTACCAGTGAGCGTTAGTGGTTATATTATTCTCAATAAGAACAGAGTTTCAATAGAGACACATTTTTTTCATCGGTCTTATTTTACTTTCAAAACAAAGTACAGAAAGAAATTATAATTTGCTTTTTATGCTCTCGAGGCTTTTTCTGTATCCTTGAAGATCAGGATGATTTGTTGGTAATGAGTGTTCTCCAATTTGTACAGCACGTTCATAAAATGAATGAGCTTTTGAATAGTCGCCTATATTATCATACACCAATCCAATGTTGTGACAGGAATCACCCAAATCAGGATGATTGAAAGGAAGTGATTGTTCTCGAATTGTAAAGGCTTTTTCATAATAAGAAAGTGCTTTTGCATAATCACCCATATTGTCATATACAATACCGATGTTGTTATAGGAAGCACCCAAATCAGGATGATTGGAAGGAAGTGATTGTTGTCGAATTGCAAGAGCTTCTTCATGAGATAACAGTGCTTTTGGATAATCACCCATGATGTAGAACACCAAACCGATGTTGTTATAGGAGACGGCCAAATCAAGATGATTGGAAGGAAGTGATTGTTGTCGAATTGCAAAGGCTTTTTCATAATAAGAAAGTGCTTTTGGATAGTCACCCATGTTTTTATACACCAAACCGATGTTGTTATAGGACATAGCCAAATGAGGATGAATGGAAGGAAGTAGTTGTCGTCGAATTCTAAGAGCATTCGCATGAAATGTAAGTGCTTCTTGATATTCTCCTTGACTATCTTTGATACAACCTAGTTGATGATAAATATTTACCCCGTCACTTTCATTCGTTGCTTGATGAAGTAAAACTTCATACACTTCTTGAGCCTTGATAAACTGGCCCATTTTAATTAGCAGTTGACCTAATCTGAACCATCCTTTCGAATCTGGAAAGGTCTCCTGTCGTATATGGTCAGTAAGAGTACGAAGATCTGGATCGTTGTCGTTGGTCAGTGTTAGGTTCACTTGATAGAGATCATTATTTCCATCCATTGGTTTGATATCTTCAATGCGAAAAATAGTATGCATAGAGAAGAGAACTTCATCTTCCATACGAAAATAACTAACATCACTAATAGAAGCAAATAAAGTTGTGGAATCAGTTGGATTAATTGACATAACAAATAAGACTCCAACAACATCAGTATTTGTAGCAGCTTGTGGTGCGAAACAGAGAGAAACATCATGATTTGTACTAGTCGATAAAAAGTTATTAAATGAAAGAAGCCCACCTTTAGTTTTTGTCATTTCAGTGAAATCTTCTTTTGAAAGACATTGTCCACGATAAACTGTAAGTGTTTTACCAGATTTTTGACTATGAAATTGTTCCGAATGGAGTCGTTGAATATCATGATGTAGATCACTAATAAAGAAACCCATTCGAATAATGATATCAACATCCATTTGTCGTAATGCTTGATTGAGCATCGAATATAAAAAGTATTGATAAGTATACCACCAAATCGGACTTTGATCATGATAGTCACGTTCGAATTTTTCAATATTATGTAATTCATACTCATTTTCGACAAATGCTTCACGACAATAAGTAATAAATTCTTTAATATGATTAGCTTCGAAATCGATAGTTAACAGAATCTCTTTCAAGATTTGGGTATACATAAATGATGGATCTAATTGATCCAGCTTTTTGTCTGGTGCCACAAAGCTGATGGAGATAGAATTTTGCTCACATTGATGAGTAGCTTGTTTAAGAGCTTTACAGATTGATGTTACATCTGTGAAGAGTCCTTTTATTTTAGGCCACTCTCTGGTCCATGATTTATCACATTCTTGATTGTTACAAAAAATAAAAATGGTATCCACTTGAATCATATCATGCACATGAGGTACAATATGTTTTCCATGTGACTCGGAGACAATCATACATACTTTGTTGTTAATAATAGTTCGAATAAATTCAACACATTGTTCACCATCTATAAACGTATTTACGTTGTTAATGACACGTTTTAATTGCTTGATTGTATTATTACAATCAACATTATTATCATTAATATTGTTGTCTAACCAAATCAGGAGGACATTTTGCATTCTTTGCATGTTCATACGTCGATCTGTAGTTACACGCGTAGGGAGACCCGATGCCGGGTTAATTTTTTTTGTATCACTTGATTTGCTAGCCGCCATTGGTTCTGATTATTTGTTACTTCTACTAAGAATATGTTATATTTGAGTAGCTTGAGAAACTTTGCAGGTGAAAGAATGATTAAACTAGCTCGTTCTATAGCGTCTCTACTTCTTATCTAGATAGTTTTTTCTTTTTTTTGAAATGGACGCCCACGCCTTTTTTATTGAAAATTATAAATGTTTATTATGAAACCAAACGAAGATCAAGATGCATTCTTCAGTAATAAGCAGAGAACGAAAAAGAAACGCTTAAATGTTTTTGTACACATGTCAGTCATTAAAAGAATCTTCGAAAAGAAATTTTATTAGGTATTTTGACGAAGAGAAGACCAATCTCTAGGGTTGTTTTCTTTATGCTCTCATGTCTCATATTATTGAAGACTCAAAAGTTACAAATAGTTATATTATTGCAGACATTATAATTCATAAAAATTAACAAAATATTGCTGTTCAAACATAAAACACTTATATTTCTTTTTTTCTATGATTTAATATATGAAACACAGAGGAAACTATTCATATTAGTAGTTGTTTGTCGTTCTTATAGATTTTTTTATTACTACTTGATAACAAGTAACGTTCATCGAAACTCGATTCACCTGACCGTAGACTGTCGTGATCCGCATGCGAATATGACTGTATTTAGATGTGAATGAGAGTTGATCGATATTAATTTCGACTTTTAGCAGGAAATCAAGTTGAATTTCTACTTTTTATAAAATCAAGCACTTTCTAAAAGTTTGATATCGGATGAATCTTAATTGTGAGTGTGGGTGTGAATGTGAATACAAAGAGCAGACATTTACACCCACACCCATTTTCATAGATTTCATTTTAAATATCCTTTTTATTATCAGAAATCTGCACAATGAAAATAGCTTGTATTTGTTGATATTGTTTCAGCTGTGATATTATAGTTTCTATATTATCTTTATCGAAATCAAGAAGTAGAACAATTATATATTCATATGATGAACTTTTCTTTAAACGTTTCATATATTGTAATATATTTGTATAACGGAAAATAAAACAATGATTTATACAACCGAGTTGTAAATTTTTGTTTTTATATTGTGTAGACTTATCAATAATACTAATAGAAATACCTTCACGCATCGATAGTGATCGACGTTGTTGTCGATTGGAAATATTTCTCAGACTGTTAACATTGTGCATGAATAAATGATGATTCAGATTTGACTGATTTCTATGAATAAACTACGGTTTTTTTTATATAGGGTTAAATATTGCATTTGAAAAAATTTAGTCTACTTCCTAATCTGCGAGAACTGTATTTATTAATCGTTACAATTTATGAAGGAACTAGATATATATTCTTCAATTTTTCGTACTATGTGATAGGTTCACAAATGATTATTACCCGAAATTATAAGCAATTAAAGTTTTAATAGAATTATTTGTCTCCGTGACCAAAGTTTTGTGTAAATGTAAAACAATTTGATTCAATCTGTTTTACTGATATGAAAAGAGTTTTCTTCTTTCTGACGTTCTAGATGAGAGTCTTTTATTTGAATTGATGCGTTTGATGCTTATGTGTGTTACTATGAAGATATGTTCATGAGAAAGTCTCTATTGATTGTCTGTAAGTGTTTGCTTTTACCAATTATTAGACTAAAATATTTATTCTTAAGATTGGATCGGAATTTTATCACTTTTCTAGGTTTTCTTCTAATCTTGAATAAGTACTAAAGAGTAAAATCAGAATATATTTAAAATATTCAGATAATATAAATTTTTGATATAAATTTTTACGATAAAAAATTTACGTGATAGAAATAAAACATTGAGATACAACATAGTTTTTACTATTATTTCATTTTTCAATCTTATACTATCAATCGTATAGAGAAAAAGAAAGTAAATATAGATAGAAAATAATATTTCATTCATTCTTCGATTTATTATCAGTTATTATGACTGACTTTACAGAACTACCATGAGAAAAACGACATTTGTTAACATACAGATAACTATTTTTTACAATTGATTCACGAATGTGACTGTAAAACTAGGGTGTGGATATTATACTATCGTTAGGCGTACACATACCCGTAACCCACATCCTGAAGATGATGATGTTTTTCTTTTTTGTATTTTCTTGTGAACTTTTTCGAAAAGAATTTTTCAGAAAGGATGCTTTTATCATATTATTCTTTTATAATTTTCAGCATAGCAAAATGAACAAATAAAATCAAACTTTAAAAATAAGTATTTATTATAATGCTAGTTTACGAGAAGTAAATGTAGATATCAGCAAAACGAATATCTTAGACTATATTGATGAAAACAAAGAAACAATGAATTGTGGTACAACTGCTTCTGTATATGAACTGATTACAATTCCAGTAATAATTAGATATAAAGAAACAGAGGCGGAGTGACTAATATAAAAGACAAGATCAGGAACCATTTCTTTGGTTGATTTGTAGAAGATATTTTATATTTTCATTTTTAAATTTTTCATAAGATTCCCGTATCCCGAAGGAAACGGGAGTGGACCAAACTCAACGGCACTGCAGTGTCGAGATGATCCGTGGCACAGGTCCGAGTGAACTCGGGTGATCCTGGCCGATGTCCAAAAATCCGCTTGAAAGAGCCTGGCCTCAATGAGACCAGCGCCGGCTTTCAAACCGACGAGAACAGATACTACACTTTGATCTTAGCCGAAAAGGCCGAGAAGCGATAACTAAACACTCAAATTCAAGTTTCTTTTCTTTCCTGTGTCCAGACACATTTCATTTTTTCATACAAGAGAGAGAGAAAGAGAATCAGTTATTCAATATGAGTCATAGATAATGAAGATTTCTTTACGATTTTTGTCAATATCATGTGAATGAATTACAATAAAATATTTTAGATCAATGAAATCGAATACGAAAAGTGATATAGACATTTTTTTTCTTTATTTTTAATTTATAGAAAAATGTTGCTCTGGCAGATTAGTGTTACCACCAGTCCGCACAATTTCGTCATCGCAACATGTATTTGATCGAGAAAGATCTTTACCTCTTGGTAAGTTGTAATAAGCAACTTTTCTTAACACCCTCCAAAGCTCGACATTCACTTTGTCTTTGCATATATCATGGCAAGAGAGAGAAAAGAAAGAATGAAATGTGTAAAGACAAGGTAGAGGTCGTGCTCTGTGGGCGATCGAGAAAAGTTGCTTATTACAAACTTACCAAGAGGTAAAGATCTTTCCCGATCAAATACATGTTGCGATGACGAAATTGTGCGGATTGGTGGTAACACTAGTTTGCCAGAGCAACACTTTTCTTATGAAATTATCAAAAGAAATTTCATCAACTATTATCATTATTTACCTATATGTTTTGATATGCAAATTACTGAGAGAAATATCTTCAGGAGACGACGCTGTCAATAAAGACAAAATATTGTTGTGGAATTTGAAAGTAGATGCTAATTACTTTATTAATTCCATATGATATCCATGAACCATATCTCCAATTTATTTGTGAAAAAAACCTTTTTAGATAAAAAATAATGAAAATAAACTATCTTTGAATATTAGAAAAGAATGGTGAAAATGATACAATGAAGAAGAGTTTTATTGATTTGTAAACAGAAACTATTTGAATAAAAGAAACCTGTCGATAAATTTTTTTTTCATCTGATATGCAATCAATTTCAAATCTATAAATAGTTGAATATCAATCAAATATTTCTCTGTTCTTCTTTGAATTGATTTATATAAATATAATGATCTAACGAGTGAAAAAATTTTTATCTTTAGAATTATATTAGAACAAAATGAACATTACCATTGTAACTCACCAATTAAATCGATAAGAATTGTCTCAGATATCTCAAACAGTTTCTGTTAATTATTCACCATCAGAAGGATTGTATATCTAGGGTGTGGGTGCGCGTGTGGGTGTGGGAGTGGGTGAGCGTGGATTTGAGTGTGAGATAGAAATAATACCCACATCGACACCCTCATCCTCACTCATACCCACACCCTCGAGATGGTATGCTGAACTTAGTGAAGACAATAAAAAACAATTTCTTCAATCGGCACCGTTTCAAATCGATATTGATATGACTAAACTAGTAAACTCTTGCAAGAATCATATATTTGCCAATATTATAAGTCTGAGTTGCTTTATTGACGAAGAGGAAGTACTATTTATGGCAAATACACAATTTCAAATTCACTCGCTGTCAAAACACACCGAAACATTATGGGTCGTACGTTTAGCTTTACTGAATCAAAACGACGAAATCAGAATCATGAATCGATATCTGAAGTATTTAACCAATATAGTCATACAAAACTGTGGAGGGAACATATGGTCTTTTTCAACTTTTAGAAAACTTCAGAAATCAGTGATAAAAGAGGTATGCTAACCGTTTCGCAGTAGTTAACATCGTGAGGGCGTGAGTGTTTATCTTTATTGTATCACACACTCGAGATGCGCATGTAAGTATATAACTTTTATTCATAATATTTATATGAATAATCTAATGTGCTTCTATTCGAACAACCGTTGTTCCAATTACGTTCGATGGCTTTTTTAGACGATGAAATTGCTTTACCATCCACTTTTTGAAATCAGGAAGCATCCCAATACCAATCCAAGGAATTAAAACACAAATAAAATACGTCAGATCTTCTACATAATCTGTTTGAATTTCATCTATCTCGTCCGTTGGACTTATTTGTTGAATAAGACCAAAGATGATGCTGGGTATCCAGATAACTAAATAAAGGCTTGAAATACTGAGAAGTTGTATTGTCATACGCCTTTGTTTTGACCATGAGACAGCTCTTTGTTGACGACGTCTTTGTCTAATAACTCTTATGATTAACAAAATGTTAGCGAGCATAATGACAATAGCGAACACAGCAGTATTCACTATCCAGTCAAACATAGCCAATCCCGGGTTCTTTGTAAGATAGCATGTAGTATCGCCACACATGTTCGATGTAAAGTCCCAGCCTGAATCATCACACGGATAGAATACAATGGTGCCCATGTAAAAAGCAACCGGATAAATAACACCAAACAGAAGAGGTAAGTAATAGAAAACATAACGCTTAATTGTATTGCGAAATATATGTGGTTTAAAGATGAGTGTATGTCGTTGAATGGCTATAATAGCCGCTAGTAATTCATTTGTCGTATCAAGTGTCGATTCAATGTACATCCAACCTCTACAGTATATACTTGTTGCTGGACTGATGTAACTGAGCCGAAAGAAATCAAGACACATTGGTAGATTAACTGTTACTTGAATAAAATTGACAATGAATAAAACTAGTAAGGCTTTGTTTTGCAGTTTATTAAGTTGAGTTGGATTAGTAATGAAAAATGCAAAAATGCAAAGAAAAATAAGAATCGCTGGAATTTGTAATGAGAGTATTAGGAAAAATTTAGTGCGATGGATAATATAGTCATGATATGTTAATGTGTCCATGTTATTCACAATAATTGTTGAGTTAAAGAGAAGAGATAACGAAATTCTTCGAGTATGTTGATGGAATAAAACTTATTCAAATAATGACTTTTCTTTTTCTTATCCTTTCGGACATCTATTTCTGTCTTCCGTTGTAAAAATCCGGCTTTAATATTCAGTAGATTAATCAAGAGAAAATGTTGCCAAAATGAATATTCATTAAGTTAATTAAAATAACGACACACCATGTAGTCTTTTGCAGAGTTAAAAATAAACATTAATACATAATTATTTTTATATCATATCGTTAAAAGATGTTGTCTATAGAAGACAATCTCATTATTCTAATTATAGAATTCATTCATGCGTGCATTGACTATCCGCTATTAGCACGAAATTCATCTGGCAATTTTTTACATATTTTTACATCGTGTGATAGAGTGAAAGTTGTTGATCATGATAATACACTTTATAGCTTTAGCCAATGCTTCGTTCTAATCAACACAAAAAAATAAGTTTGTTCGTGTTTGATTTTCTGATAAAACTCTGATAATCTTATCACGCGAAGCTTTGACAAGTGCCAACAGAAATAAATCCAGTTTATATTTGTGTCACATGAGATACTAGATAGGGTGTGGTATAAAGATAATATCCACACTCACTCTCAAGATGGTGAATATCGAATTAAAAGATTTTTTCTCGTTAAATTAACTAATACCGTTATTTAATCAAGAATACATGATATACATCAAAAAAAGAAAATAATAAAGTTTTTTTTTGTTTTATTCAATTGAAATTAGTCATTAGTTTCTTCCTCTTCTTCTTCTTCTTCTTCGTCTTCGTTTCTTTCTTCTTCTTGTTCATGTTGATTATCATTTTCTTCTTGTTCTTCCTCTTCCACCTCTCCTTCTTGTTCTTCTTCTTCATGTTCAACTGCTTCATCTTCATTTTCTGCTTCTTCTTCGTCTTCTAAATAAAATAAAAGTAAAAATTAATCGAAAATAAAATATTATTTACCATTAACAGCTTCTAATTCTTCTTCATTATCAAGAGCTTTCAATCGTTTTCTCTAGAAAGAAGAATAGATTTATTTTTGTATATTTCAGAAACAAAACTTGACTTTCGTCCTCTCTCCTAACCTGATTTTTTTCTTCCAAATCAAGAAACGGTCGATAACGTTGAATAAGTCGAAGATTGGCTGTTTTTGCACCACCACCAACAGGTCGACGTTTACTTAAACGTACTCTAAAACAAAAAAGATGAATTAAATCTATAGAATCTCAAATATTTACCTTGTTTCAAGTTCATTATAAACAATTGAATCATCTTTAACACTTAGAAAATAATTTTCTTCAAAACCACTCATTGTTTTATCTTTTCGATTCCAGTTATATTCTCGTATTAATTTAAAGTCATAAGATTCATCTGCATCATCTTGTTCTTCACGTGCACGTTTAGCTCGTGTTTCAGCAGTTGGAAGAAAATAACCAATATATTCTTTATTATCAGGATCAACCAATGCTCTGAAAACGAATTTTTGATTCAATAAGAAAAAAGAATAACAAAATGATTTTTGTTTTACTTGATAACTGCATCGGACATTTCTTCTACTTGTTCTTGAGATGTTAATGTTGGATCTTTACGTGATGGATCATCATCAAATATAACTTGTGCAAATGGATATTTCCAATTCTATAACGAAAAAAACATAATTCATTTTAGTTTTCAATTATAAAATGAATTTTCTTACATCGAAATCAGGAAATAATGGCCATTCTTCTAATTTGACTACTGATGGTTTAGTATAATGTTTTTCAAGCTAATTAACGAAAAAAAAATGATATAAATAAAATAGATTTTCTAAATATATTTACAGGTGTTTTAGCAGTATCAAAACCTTCTTCAATAATTTGTAATATACGATCTTTTGTTAAATATCTGAGAGATTCTTCACGAAGTTTTTCTTTAGCAGAACTTAATCTAAATGTTATAGAAAATCTCATTAATATTTTTATTTTCTTGTATTTAAATTTTCATACCTGACTTCACCCAATTTTATAGATGATTTAAGTGAACTTTGTTCTGTTGAAATATATTCTGTTTTACGTAACCATGGTACACTTCGTTTATTTAACAATGATCTGAAAATATATGTTTACATATGAAAATTTTGTTAGTCAAAAGAAAAAACAATCATTTGTACCGTTTAAGATTAGCTGGACTAGCTGTTTCTTCTTCTAATAATTTTTCATCATCTTCTGTAATCTGTCCTAAAAATGAATAAATGAATAGATTTTACTTTCATTAAAATCTAATATCTAACCAGTTGTCGCATATGCATCTGGATTAATGAGATCAATTTCAACACCAACATCATGTTCAGTAAGTAAATCCCATCGGTAATTTTTCTCTAAAGATGTTGGTTTGTAACGAACAAATCTAATAAGAAAATAGTTTTTTTTATTTTATGGGCATTAAAAAATCATAGTAAACCTGTCTTGATTAAATGGATATCGAAGAAATTTTGGATCAAATGGAAGATCAGGTAAAACATTTGTATAACGAACACGACAGACAATATCCGATCTAGAGAATAAAGAAATTAAACTTCGAAGAAAAAATAATGTTTAGATCTACCGTCGATCGTGTTTTTTTGCTTCACGTTCTAGACGATTTGTTGGTATTGTACTACCATTTGTAGTTGAATTTGAATTTGTGGTTGTTGGTTGTGTAATTGGTGGTGCCATTGATTTAAATAAATGAGTAATTAAAACGTAGAATATGATAAGATTGATTTGTATATTTAGATTGACAAAAGATCATTGATTGGTATAGAAATCAACCAATTAGATATTATTTATAAATCTAACCTTGAAAGAGATTATTTTTAAGACTTTTCAAATTTTCGATTTCATAAAATAAAATTTAAAAAAAAATATTTCAGATATTATTGAATAGATGTCGCCCATACAATTAATCATAGTTCTTTTTATAAAAGAAATTATTTTATTGCAGTGGTACATATATATTTAGAAAACAAAAAGTATAATATTACATAGTTGTGTCCATACTTAAATCATTCTTACTACCAGTAGTAGTAGTCTCTGTTTCATTTTTAATCTCTTCATTTTTCATTAAATCAATTGCTCTGGTTATTGCAATACTAGTCCTAACATGAGATGCATATAAATTTCTTTGAAAAAGTAACGCTTCACGCGCAATATTTTGTACATGTTGAGTTTTAAAATGAAATGGAAAAAATTGTAGTATAATAATTGTATAACATAGTATAGCTGCAACAAGTTCTGATAAAACCGAAACTCGTTCATAGATATGGTTATGATGATTAAAATAAAACCATTCAGTTGCAACAGATATAGTTGTTGTTGTTGCAAATAAATATAATGCTGATTTTATCCATACACCTTGAAATCTTGAATATGCATCAGAAAAAAAATCAAATAAAAGAAAATATGCTATCATTTTACGTGTTAATGATGTATAATTTGAATTCATATAAGCTGGTATAAATATTGTTAATATAACTTCTAAACGTGACATAAAATGAAATAAATGTTTATTTTCTACAAGTATATGTGATTCATATTGTTTAATAACACGACAATAAATTAAACCACTTGTAAATAATAAATCAAATAATATTGAACAACTATAAAATATCATATTTACGATATCTTTTTTTTCTATATAATAAATTAAATAACCAATTGTTCCTGTTTCTGTTATCATACATAATATGATATAATAAATAGTCAATGCTTTTCGTGAACGTATTGGTACACAATATTGTAAAAACAAAAATACAATCGTTATAGTTGATAGAAGACCTTCATAAGAACGTTCTTCAGTGGGATATTGAAAATGAAACCATGCATCAAATACATAAGCACTTGATGAACATATTGGTAGAACAATCATTGCATATAAAAAGAATTGATCTTGTCCATCTTCAGGTTCATGTAAATCAAAAAATCCCATTCCTACAAGAATCGTTTTAGTTTAGTCGGGATACTAGAATGATTGTATATAAACGCTTATATATTACATTCGATATCGGTAAATACTGATTTGAATAAATATTCACAGGTAAAATATCTTGAAGCAATCAGCTTTTCTATTGAAAAATATGTTTTTATTTGCAGACGACTCTTTTTTTTTGCTTACAAAGTTTCGTATTACTATTTTCATTTATTCGTCTTAAAAGATTTTGTCCTATATAAAACAAAATTAAATATTAGAAAGATTATTCGTTCATTGACGTCGATGATTTTCATAAAATATCAACAGATTTTGAAATTTCTTAAGTAAGATTATAAATAGTGACGAATTTATTGTAAATTAGCATAATAATAATTATATTATATTTTGATGTGTTGAAGGGTGATGGATAAAAAAAGAAATTTAAATAATCGTAAGAGCATCAAGGTGATTTGGTATAAGAACTAAATAGTTACATCATTCAAGTCTTAGAAAAGAATCCTTTATTTTTCAATTTGAAGGTGCATCGATTATAATTCATTTAGTACATTTTCATATAGAAACGATGAACGTATTACGTTATTAAGTTTAGCAGGAGGAGGGGTCGGTCAAAGACGATGTATACAGATTTTCGACTGTACAACAGATTTGTCTATCATGGAGAAATTCTTGGTGATAACGCGATCAGGGGAAAAAGTGATTCGAGAAATTTGACATTTGATTATTTGGAGGAGGGGAGGGAGTCAAAATGGCTAACGAGGGAACCACTCGAGGTATCAAAAAGCGTTTGGCCTGTAGTTTTGACCACAAGTAGGAGATACATAGACTAGTAAAACCCTAAAAGGATATGTGCCCAAGTTGGTGTTGGCTGAGATATCGACTATTTATGGTAGTTTTCCTATAGAACCCTACCCGTGTAGTTTCAGGTCTAAATTCGAAACTTTGATTTTACCATACAGGTAGGGTTCTATAAGAAAACTACCATAAATTGTCGATATCTCAGGCAAACACCAACTTGGGCACATATCCTTTTAGACTTTTTGATACCTCGGGTGGTTCTCTGGTAAAAATTGGATAATGTAATACTTGCATCGTCCCATATTAAGCTTTGCTTTCCAAATTTATTACATATTTAAAAATAAAACATCAATTTATTAACAGAAATTAGAATGTCTGTAGTTCAATGAGTGTCTCTGTTGAATTTTTCATCTTCCAATTCTGTATCAGTTCCCATTTCAATACGTGTTTCTTTGTCATTTGTTTGTTGAATTCTCCTTCTTTTACGAGCAATTTTCGATAAACTTAATGGTTTAAAATGATAAGGACTAAATTGAAGAATAATTAATGTATTACATAGCACTGCTGATATTAATTCAAATACTGATGAAAGCACTTCATAGACTTCTTTATGTTCATTGGCATAAATCCATTCTGTTGCTACACATACTGTCACTGCACATACAAATATATACAAATTTGATTTTATCCAAAAACCTTGAAAACGACAATATGAATCAGAAAAAAATTCGAATAGTAAAAAAAATGCTATTGAATGTTTTGTTAATACAGGTGATGTATTACTAATAAAAAATGGTATAAATATTGCAAGTATAACTTCTAATCGTGATATAAAATGAAATAAATGTTTACTTTCAACATGAAAATTTGGTTGACAATGACAATATACACGATAATATATTAAAAAACATGTTGTTATTAATTCTAATACTGCCCATCCTGAATAAATCATTATATCAATATAATTTTGTTTTTTACAATAAACAATTAAATAACCAATAGTACCCGTTTCAGTTAATAAACATAATAAAATATAATAACCAGCAAGTATTCTATGTGATGCAATTGGTACACAATAACGTAAATATGTAAAAACAACAAGAATAGTTGAAATTAGTCCCTGATAACGATGAATATGAGCATCGTGGAATAAATAATAGTAAGCATCAAATATATATGAACCATCAGCTACAATAGGTAGAATAACCATACTCCATAAGAAAAAACTATCTTGTCCTTCTTTAGGTGCTCTTAATGGTAGTCGAAAACGATGAGGCATTGTATTATTCGATTAACTGATGTTAATGTTAAATAAGGTGTACTTTTATACACCTACATGGTTACACTTCAATGCACAACGACACGCCCTATGTATTGTTTTAAAGACATTTTTCTACTAGAGTACGTTAATAGTTATGATTACTAAAAAAAGGCATGCATTACGTCATATTATATATATGTATATATATAAGATAAATTTATTGAGTCTCTATCGCCTATTTTACAGTACTACGAAAATTAGTAATCATACAACATTATGGCAGTTCTTTTATTTATACTTAAAAAAAAATGTCACTCAAAAATTTTATTTGTTTTCAATATTCATGATAACTGATTATATAAAAGTTTAGCAGAGTTGACAGTGTTCATATTGTATTATACAATTGATTATTTTCTGAGCCATAAGACCAATACGACAGCTAATGCAATGCCAACTGTTAAAAGTCCAATAGCGAAACCAAGCATACCTAGTTTGCAACGAGGTGATAATCGTTTAGTTAAGGAACCACATATCCCATCCGAACTAAAAGAAAATAAATTTTTATTTTATATGAACTTTTCTTTTCAGACCTTTTTATCGTTTTGATATTTGATAAATTATTATTTGTGTTTGTTGTATCCATTCCTTTCGTAAGTGAATTGTCTGGTGACCATATTTGATTTGTTTTAACAGGTGGTTTATTTGTTGACCATAGATCGCTTGGTCTCGCAAATGCATTATTAGGTGGCCGCTGTTCGTTTGGTTTTGGATGTGTAATACTTGGTGGCCATTGTTCACTTGGTCTTGCATATGGATTATTTGGTGACCATTGATCGCCTACTTTTGGATAGATATTAGTAGATAGTCGTTGATCAGTTGGTTTCGGATATGAATTACTTGATGGCCATTGATCAGTTGATTTCGGATATGGATTATTTGATGACAATGGATCGCCTGGTTTCGGATATGAGTTACTTGATGACCATTGATCACTTGCTTTCGGATATGAATTACTTAATGGCCATTGATCACCTACTTTTGGATATAGGTTACTTGATGACAATGGATCGCTTGGTTTCGAATATGGATTATTTGGTGTCCATTGATCGCCTGGTTTCGGATATGGGTTATTTGAAGATCTTTGCTCAAATGTTTCCGTATGTGGAATACTTGTATTAAATGGATTCACTGGTTTTGTCTCTGATCGACTTCCATCTAATGGCACTGATGACCATAAATTTGTACTCGATGTTGGCAAATAACCATTAAAAGGAGGCAATGAAGGTGATATAACGTTTGGTTCAGGCGACAATGCTGGTGGTCGTAACGGATTCTGCTGTTTGTACATATTCTCCAATCCCATATAATCCTTTTAATTAATATGAAAAGATAGATAAATGAATAAAATTCTTACTAATCTTACCATGATATGCTATGACACGTATAGTTTCTTCTTATTTTATTGAATTCTAAATAAAATGCATTATTTCTTTCTAGTTATAATATCATTACTAAAGCTTCTTTTATAATTTTTTTCTTTTTTTTCTAAATATTTTACATATTAATCAAAACAACGAACCTCTTTTTTTTTGTTTATTTCAAACAAACGAAACATTGTCATGTCTATTTTTATTACATAGCAAAAAATGTCAATAATATTATAGGAACTTTCGCTCTATTTTGTCGTTATTAATCAACATACACATTATTTATCTGATGAACAATGTTGAAAAAAAATTTAGATAAAGTTAAAGAAATAAAATATGATTGTTAAAAATAATTCTCAAAGATAGAATATAATATATCTAATGAGTAAACAACTGTCTGATGAAATAATTGAAAAATATATGAAATAAAACAATACCAAAGATACCTTTAAAGAAGCATATGATCATGAAACAAATCAACGAAAATGTATAACTAAAAACCAATTATGGAAGATCTATATGAGAATGTTTGAGGATGCTGTTCAAATATTTTCAAAAACGAGAAAAAACATATTATAAAATTCATAAGTTGTTTTTTTCTGCAATATTATTCTCATTTTCTCGATTATTATGTTCAATGTCAAAGTTCATTTGTTTGTTAGAATCTTATATTTAGTTAATTTCGACTAGATCTTTTTATTTATTGAATAAATCGATTTTAACCTTAGTTGCACTTTAGGTTGTCGAATATATTCGTCACAAGGTAAAAAGAAATAAGCATTTATTCGATGTCACATGTATCCTATCATTCTCTTTGTCTTGTGACATGAGAAAAAATATTTTATACGTAGATAAAAAGAAAAGACAAAATATTTTGAAATAGGCGAATATTCATTTTACTTTGAATATCATCTACTGTATTAACAGTTTTATGGGTTTCTTCAATAATATAATAATGTAGATTTTTTATGACGATCTTTTGAAGAGAGAAATATTTTTCATTGATTATACAAAGGAAGAAGTAGCTGTTTTAATATTCAAATGATGATATATTAATAATATTCTTCATATACGGATTCCTAGCAAAGTTCTTCAAGAAAAATGAATTATTTATATTATAAGAAAAGAAAAATCTGTAGCATTTATTTCAATATTGAACTAAAATAAAGAGACACGAAATTTTATTAATCTTATTTCATTTTTTGTTTCCATTAAAAAAAAACAGTTTCGTTTTTCAAGATTGTTCAATCACTTTTCGTGAGAATACATTTTGATCAAACACATTTTTTTTTTCTTTCATTTTTTCATTAATAAACCACATGTCGAAGTCACAAGACTTTCCGCATGCTCGCCAAGTACAGAGAATAATAAGAAAACAAAAAAAAACTCGCAAGAAAAACAAGAAACAAAGATAAGTTCGTCACTCGAGTCAAATAATTTCATAAAGAGAAGTTTAATATACATAAGCACCAGAAAAAAAAATTATCATGAACAAAAAAAAGAAAGAAAAAGGAAAAGAAGAAAAACCAAAACACAACTGTATTTTTTAATAATGAAAGTTAGGTGTAAAATGAGATGGTAATGTTGAAGGTTGATATAAATGTGCAGGTGGTGGTGGTTGAAATTGGTGTTGATGAGAATCAATTTTTGATGGAATTGGTTTATAAACAAGTGAAACAGGTTGTTGATGATGATGTTGTTGTTTATTTTCTTCATCACTGTCATCTTCATCATCATCCTCATCTTCGTCATCATCATCTTCAATTGTATCAACTTGTCGAGATAATATATCATCACCATCAGGTTCATTTACCGAATCATCATCATCATCATCATCCGATTGATTTGTTCGTGGTGAATTAATTAATGATGGATTACCATTATTTCTTCCATGAGTATTCATTGATGGATTATGATAACTATTCATATTATTATTATTAGCATGGTTTGACATATCTTCTTCAAGAAATCTTGTACATTTTTTCTTTCGTCGACAATGTTTACACCATTGACTTTGACCTTCTAATCCAAATCTTGCTCGACATTTCTTTTGATTTAGACAATCTAGAAATCAAACGAAATCTTTCGTATATAAATAATTTATTAGTCTTTTTCTTTACCATTCTCTAATTGCATTGGATTTTTATTTGAATTCATATGTGGACTATTGATTAAATGATGTTGTTGACCATAACGATGCGGACTACCATGATTTAAATGTCCTGGACTATTAACCATAGAATTATTTTCTCTTGGTGCTTTCTTATGTGAATTATTTAATACAGGTGTATGACCACTTGATTGTCGTTTCTTTTTTAAACCATAATTATCTCGTGCTGACCAACCAGGATATAATTGCATATGACGATTACGTTCTTCTTTTGCTAATTCTGAATAAAAAAAAGCTTTTTAATTTATCTATTTAACAAAAATCTTTTAATTTACCATAATATCTATCTTGTTCAGCTCGAGGTAATTCTTTCCATTTTTGTCCAAGAACTTTATTTATAGCTGATGATTCTTTTAATGTACATTCTTCAATAACACGTGCACGTTGTTCTTTCATATAAAGCATAAATGCATTTAAAGGTTTTTTTATATGAGGTTTCTTTGGACGTTGTGCATCTAGAAGAACACTGAGACTAAAATAAAGAAAACAATAGAGAATACAATAACAAAATATTTTTATATGTTGTCATACTTTCGAGGAGACCCATCATAATTCTGATGATGACGATTAGAAGATGATGAAGAAGATGATGATGCGGATGGAGCTTGTGGTGGTCGAACGCCAGGTGCCGGAATAGGTATACCAAATGGATTGAAAAGATTGGGACGAAATGATTGATTACCCATACCAGGTGGATATAATGAAGGAAAAGGCATACCTTAAAAAATTGACAATAGACATATAATATATAGATTTTTTAATATTTACCTGGATTGAAACCAGAAAATGGTGAAGGTGCACCACCATATGGATTAGAAGTAAGTAGATTCTGTCCATCTGATGATTTATCCTAAGAAAAAGAATTTTATTTTGATAAAAAATTAAAATAATGAAATTTCGTTACTGTTGATGAACCAGCAGCATTTGCTTGTGCAGCTGCAGCCATTAAATATGGATGAAACATTGGATGAAAATATGGATAAAGGAATGGTGATGTATATAAACCAGAAATACTACTATGCAATGGATCATTTTTTATCAGGACTTGTCTAAAACAAAAGAGGAAAAATAAGATTCTTTTTCAAATAAAATATTTTGAACATACTGGTGTTTCAATAACTGGTGAAAGACGATCCTCAATTCCATCGACATCAATATCATCATCAGGGTCATTTTTTTTTATTGTCGATGCTGAAAATATTTTAATTTCATCTGTTCCATCTTCCATTTTAATTGTTGTAATTGTTTCATCATTAGTATTATTACTACTACTACCGGTTATTGAACGTTGTTTAGGATCTGTTGATGTTGTTGAAATAGATGATGGAGAACTTGGTGATGATGATATTGGACATTTTTTAATTGGTGTTTGAAATTGTGTTTGATCAAATGTTGGTGATGCCATTGATTTGTTTTTTAGTTTAAATTCTATACATAATTATTACTTGTCTTTGATCATTGAAAACGATGGGTGGAGTAAAAGAGAAGTCGCAAATCGTCTATCTTTTCTTCTTCTTTTTTTTGTTTTACAAAGCGGCAGTGTGTTTGAACTGACCTTCAAATAGAACAAGAAAAGAAAAGGGAATGATGTTCATTCACCATCCACTCATTTCTTTCGTCGTCGTCGTCCGTTCGCTGAGAATGAAGGAGAAAGAACAATGACATGGCTCACTTCTCCTTCTCTCTCTTTTCGCGGCCACTGGTCAAGGCTGCCGGACGGTAGTAGACAAAAAAAAAGAAAGAAAACGAACGCCAATCGACTGTCAAAAGAAAGTAACACATTGACGGCAACACACATTGTCGGCGGCAAGAAAGAGAAAAAGAGAAGAAAACAAAATTAACGCCACGTCGTATGCGCCTGCGTTCATCATGTTTCTGTATTCGAGAGAGAGAGAGAGAAACGAACAAATGGTGTGTGTACATTCGATAGAGATTATGGGCAATGAACAAAAAGAGAAAATACCTTCGAAATTTGTTTAGTTTCATAAACGATTATTTGTTAATGTTAAAAAAATTAAACATATAGAAGACATAAAACTAATGTTGATTTTCCCATTGAATTATGTGAATTGACGTAGGAATACATTTTATTGAATAGTATTGCTTCTTCGAAGTGCACAAGTTGGGAATCAAGATATTTATGAAAAAGATTTCATATTCCTTTTTCATATTAAATAATATGTTAATAGCCTTTTATTTAATGAAACACTATGAGCAATTTTGTTAGAAGTACAGCAAATCCATATTCATTATTATAATTTCTCGAAGTTATAACAATGTTTTTGAAAAACTGCTAAAACGATTAAAAATATCAGCTATTTTTACTGAGTTGTCTCCTAGATTAAACAACTTTCTTTGACTTCATATATAGTATCATCTTCTTATAATTTCATAGTGCATTTTACCAATCGAGGCTGAACTAATATGAATTACAGACAAAACTGAATGTCAAGCAAGTTTGTAGTCATATGACAAAAACAAGAAGAATAATACGTATAAAACTTAGTTATATTAGATATAGATCATACGATTAGACTAAGAATTATAAGTACACTACGAGTATCAATTTTGTAATGATATATCGATATTAGTAATATATACGCAATATTGTCCACGTGTTTAATTCGAACATTATTCATATTAATGAGTAATCATAAAATATTATGAATCCATTGTTGTTTTTTATTACAAGGTCTAAATATATGTGACATAATGCAAATCTTTAATATAAAACAAAGCTATGCGTTTGGAGTATTCTCTTGTGAATAATGAAGTAAATGTACTCTATATTCATCAAATAAAATATTACTCGAGTATCCGGAATACAAATTTAGAAAAATATTCAACTTTAGAATAAAAATCATTTTTGATATTTATTTACGACGTAAATAGTTATTTTTTCTTTCTTTTCTACAACAATAATATTATTGTAAAGATAAATCCCTGATATGAAAACAAAAGAATCTTATTATCCATCATCGATCATGCTTGACGTCAGGTAAAGGTGCATATTATTTATCGATATATTCATTTCTTATTATTTTCGACATAAATATGGATACTTCTAAGGCTAGCGATACTAAGGTATTATTAACTTGAATCGATTTTGTTTTGCTATGAATTTCTTGTTATAGGTGAATGAAAAAGATGCTGAAGGTAGTAATATTGATGCAAAGATCGATAAAAATGCAGATCCATCAAAAGCACCACCAGCTAAGGCAACTAGTTCACCTGCAGGTGCGGCGAAAGCTCGAGGTGCTCAAGCCGAAAAACATGGACGTAGAGGTGAAGCTAAACCTGGTCAAAGACATTAGAAATAAATAATTCATTTAATATAATATTTTTAATCCAGCTATGAATATCTTATTTTTTTTGTATTCAAGACATATTCAGTTTTTCATAATAAATCATGTTATTTCTGTGGGCTTTTAAAACTATTTACATTGTTCTGTATTTTTTCTGCGCAGTATTTTTTCATCCAATAAACAAAATCTCACATTGTAAAGAACGTGCTATATAGACACATGACCAATAGTTGTATTTGTAGTCTATGACCTCTATTTTGCTATTCTCTGTATAACACAAAAAAAAATATTCGAGAATAGCTGAGAAAAAAAGAAAGAGAAAAAGAGAGAGAGCGATGTTCTTCCTCTTCCTTCTACTATATATAGAAAGCGAGTTTACTTATTCATTCATATTCTCTCAATACGAACTACTTCAATCTACGATTACTCTCGTAAATTTATCTATGTATGTATAATTTCTTTTGAATATTTGTATAGAAAAAAAAAATATGATTGTTTGTAAATAGAACAAAATGGATGCAATCAAAGCTGGCCTTGAAAAAGCTCAAGAAGCTTTACATATGAAAAAAGCTGAAGATTGTGCAGATAAAGCTCATGATCCATCGGTCAAACCAAGTGAACGAGTAGATGCTGCATTTGCAGCTGGTAAAGCTGCAAATAAAGCTGATGAACATGGTTTCAAAGCTGAAGTTCATAAAGAAAAACATGCTTCCAGTTAAATGAATTAAATTAAATTTATTCATAAACATTATTCGATTTGTTTTCTTTTTTTTTATATTAATTCCAGCATTTTCCTATGTTTTTTTTTGTAAATACTTCATCGAAAAAATAACATCAGTTTCCATCAATACATTTTTATTATCGATTTCTTTAAGTAGATTTTCAGATATTAGAATAAATAAAATGCTTAATAATCTAAATTATATTTCGATATTGTTTCAATAATACTATTAAGATAGACTGATTGATACAGTATGTGATGAAATCTCATCCGTCTGACTAGTACTTTAGCTCAGATGTAAAATTGTGAAGACAAATGCAAATCAAGTAACTGTCATCAACATAATTGATAAATCATAAAATATCTATTTAACTGACATACTTTGAAAGCAGATTATTAAAACAACTTCGTAAATAAAATAAAAGTTTTTGTAAGAAAAACAAAGAAAAGAATGCAGATTTTCTTATCGATATATCAAAATTCATAAAATATTTAAACATAAATAAATCAAACATGGAAGTATATTATAGCAAATTAACAGAAAAACTTTATATAAAATATATTTCGAATATAAAAAAAAAGATTTTAATTATAGTGCGATGAGTAAATGTGGTTGTTGATAATTTATAAATAGTTATTTGCAACTGACATCACAATTATAATATTAAACTATTTATATCTACAAAGAAAATAATCAGACATTTTTCCTTTTCAAGAAAATTTTTAATTTAATGTCGTTACATCATATAAATTGTTGTTGCATTTCTTCTTGTCTCACTAAGTTTTGTTTTTAAAATAACCAGAGAAACTCTTCAAATACTTTGCTAAATTTATCTATTTTTAATCTACAATTATAAATAACTGTAAATTCTATGGAAATGTTAAATATCATGAACGATTCAACATTGATCGAAACAGAATTATGGTTTCTTCCCTTCGATATTATTGGCATCATATCGACTTCATTATCTATTATACTCGGTCTTTTATATTTATTTATTGTTATAAAACATAAAACATATTCATCGGTACAAATGCTTTTAGTATGCAATTCATGCATAGCTGTAATCCTTTTAAGCTGTATATTACTCAATATGGCAATATTCACATTACAACATGATTTACAGAAGAGCAGTGAAAATAATACTTCATTCTGT